>MU770568.1:3988-51053 GCA_026770625.1 Nicotiana glauca | reverse complement strand
CATTTTGTACCCCTCTTTAATTCACCATCTCCCACTACTCTAAGGTTTGATATGCATGCAAGGGATCCATTGTTATACCCATGAATAACCTCACTAGTGACCCCTTATATCTGAGAATAAAACAAATAAGAGTTGGGGTGATAAAGTCTTACCTCTTGAGGTGATGGTCTAGGGGTCTTCACTTCATTTTCTTCAAGAATTTTGTCATACCTTATGGAGTAATTTGATGGGGAAACTTTCCCTCTCTAAAAACCCTCTCTCTCCCTCTAGAAAATGCTCAAAAGAATGCTTAAAATGAGCTATAACACCAGACATATCGATATGGAGGTAGGGTTAAAAATTAGAAAATTGGAGTCCCGAGTCAAATATGCGGTCACATTTGCGATCGCAGAGTAAACATGCGGTCCGCATAATGGACCGCAAAATGCTCCCCATAGACTAAACATTCTGACTCAGTCTGCGGTAAGAATGCGGTCCGCATTCACATTCTGCGGTCGCAAAGTGCACCGCAAAACTGACACTCACAAAATTCAAAGGAGAATATGCGACGACTATGCGATCCACATTTTGATTATGCGACCGCATTTTCAACTGCATAGCTGACTTCAATTTTAACCAACATTCTGCCTCACTCTACGGCAGATATGCGGTCCGCATTTCGATTATGCGACCGCATTCTAGACCGTATTTCTTGCATTTTTTTGGAAACTTATTCTTGACTTTTTAATGCATTATTCAATCCAAAAAGGTCCGCGCCGCAGCGAGTATTTAAGAATTGTTAACACATGTTCCTAACTTGGCACCACGGAATTCGAGTTTTTGAGTAGGGATTTCACGGGGCCTTACAAATCGTTTTGAACATCGGAGCTCTTTTCAAAATTTAAAGAAAATACGAAAAGGAAATCGACTGGCAAAAAAGTAAAAGAGAATGCATAGTGCTTTGTTCAGCATCGCTACCCTGAAGCTTTCCAGGCCTTGGTGGTTCTGACGGACCAATTGTTGAGGCGCGCTCCTTGGCTCACAACTTGTATGGAAGGGCCTTCCTCCCCTCCCTCTTCAAAAAATGACATGACAGTCCATATTGTCTTCTTCCCAGAATAGATTCTTCATCGCCGCCAATGTTTCACCTTCTTCTGACCCATATATGATGTTTGCTGGCTGGAAAGTCTGCTCCAAGTGAGGTATCAGGTCCTCCAGCGGATAGTAAGGGCCGCGCCATGGTGGCAACCAGTTCCTGAATTCTTGCCAAGTATATCCATACCCTAACCCGAAGGTGGTGCCATGCTTCTTCAGTGTGATAGGCTTAGTGATTCCCTGGAGGTTCTTGCCGAGCCCTTTATCAGGTTCATACTCGATCAAATTTAGTATACTTTCTATCTTGTTATCCCACCACTTATCCTTGTTCACGGCATTAACTCGCTCAATGTGATGGCAGGTTTCTCTGCCTAGCTTCCTTCTTCCTCCAATCGCTGGGATGGTCTGGCAACTGTATATGGGGTTACTACCGTCGCCATGAATAATCACCTCTTGGTGATTCCACTCAAACTTCACTGCCTATTGCAGGGTTGATGCTACAGCTCCAGCGGCATGGATCCAAGGTCGTCCCAGTAGTAAGTTGTAAGATGCTGGGGTGTCTATCACTAGAAAATCGACATTGAACCAAGTTGGTCCCATTTGCAGACATAAGCTGATTTCCCCAATAGTGGACCTTTTGGAACCATCAAATGCTTTGAAGTTGATAGCCCCATCCTTGATCTCATACAAGCTCTTCCCCAATGTTCTGAGAGTCACCAATGGACAAATATTGAGGCTGGACCCTCCGTCAATCAAAGTCCTGGTGATAAAATAGTCTTCACATTACACATTAATGTGCAACGCTTTGTTGTGGCTTAAACCTTCTGGGGGAAACTCGTCCTCGTGGAAAGTGATTTTATGACTCTCCAATATCTGTCCTACCATGTTCGCCATCTCTCCTCCAGTTATGTTACTGGGTACATACGCTTCGCTCAGTATCTTCATCAGGGCATTCTTATGTGTCTCGGGGCTTTGCAGCAGAGCTAAGATGGAGATCTACGCCGATGTTTTATTCAGTTGATCAACGACTAAATACTATTTTGCTTGTATCTTCTGTCAGAGATCATCGGGCCCAGTTTCAATCGGTCGTCCAAAAGTCTACTTGCTTGATTTAACTAAATGCTCCGAAGTATAAACCCTGCCGGTCCTAGTCATACCCTGTGCTGCAATTGCTTCTCCAGACCTAATTTTACCCTTTTTTCTAGCCTCGACAGTGTAATCACAGGAAATGGCCTGTGTATGAAATGGTGTTGTAGCTGACATTGCTACAGGAATGGGCACCCTTGTTTTCGGAGGTAACACAACAACTTCAAATGGTACAGGTGCCTTTGGAGACCCAAACTCCACCTCAATTGGCTCTGCGGTCTTTGTGGATGACGGTGTTTCAAGCTCGAGCGGTATGGACACATTTACTTCAGCATCTACAGAGGGCAGAATCTGGACTACAATTGGATTCAGTGTGACTGTTGGTTTTTTGGGCTCATCACCTTCGGCAATCAGTCCAATCGACCATTTGGGGTGCCAATCATCTTCGACCTCGATCATGTCACACATTCACCCTTATGATCAGGCAGAGGATTGTTGCGAACATTGAGAGCAGACTCCTTCGCCACGATGATCTTGTTGTCAATTAAAGCTTGGATTTTGTCCTTCAGAGATCGACATTCATCAATGGTATGCCCCTTTATGCCGGAATGGTATGCACAGGTTTTGTTTGGGTTACCCATTGGGAAGGATTTTCTAGAGTTATGGCAGGGATTGGGGTGATGTAACCGGCAGCTTTGAGTCTTTCATATAGCTGGTTGATTGGTTCGGCGATGGCGGTGTATTGCTTGGGAGGTCTATGGTCGAAGTTAGGACATGGCCTGGGGAAGTTTTGGCGAGTGAGAGGTGATTGATAGTGAGAGAGATGAGCATTATAGGCTTGGTAGACGGGTGCAGGTTAGGAATATCTTGGTGAGGTAGGTTGATAGGTGGGGGATGGAAATGATTGGTAAGTAGGTGGTGGAATTTAGTAAGAGGGCGGAGGTGCTTGGTAATTAGGGATAGGTTGATATGTGAGAGGAGGTACTGGGTAAGCTTGGTATTTTACTGGGGATTTCGTTCTTTGTGCAACCATCACGGCCCTCACATCTTTTTTCTTGGACATGCCACCTGACTGTAGAGCCTTGTTGGTAGCCTGCAGGGCCTCAAAATTAGTGACCATACCACTTTTAATTCCTTCCTCGATCCTCTCCCCTAGCTTGATGATGTCGAAGAATTCCTGGCCTTCAATCAACATCAACCTCTCATAATATTGTAGGTCCTGAGCTCGGATGAAAAACCTGTTCATCTGTTCTTCTTCTAAGACCGGCCTGACTTTACCAGCCTCTGATCTCTAACGATTAGCATACTCGCGGAATGTCTCTATAGGTTTCTTCTTCAAATTCTGGATGTAAAAGACATCTGGCGCATTCTCCATATTGAATCTGAACCTATCAATGAAATCGGATGCCATTCCTACCCAGCTTGTCCACTTCTTGGGATCTTGGCTAATGTACCAAGATAGCGCATCACCTTTCAAACTTCTCATGAAGAGCTTTATGTGAATATTTTTATCTCTTCTGACGCCGACCATCTTATCACAGTATGTCCTCAAATGGACTTTGGGATCCCCTGAGCCATCAAACGTCTCAAACTTTGGAGGTTTGTACCCTCGGGAAGTTCGACGTCCGGCTGAATGCAAAGGTCCTCATAATTCAACCCCTCAATACCTTTATTTCCTTCAACACCCTGGACTCGGCTAGTTAGTTTCTTGAGCTCAGCGGCCAGGTTCTTGATGAGAGAGTCTTTGTCATCAAACTCTGGTGTGCTTGGAATAAGTTGAGTGTATTATGGCATGGTTTCCACGTAGATGGGGGTGTGGTGGGGATGATCATTTAGTGGTTTGGGAATGAGGAGTAGGGTGTTGTTTGAAGTGTGACAGGTGTTGCAATTTTGATGGGGAGCGGGTTATTTTTGTGGTTTCGGGATGTTCTACGGAGGATTTTAAGCATTGGGAAAGTTGACGTCTAGGGAAGTGTGGGAGAATGACAAGCTTGCCAAGTTCCAAACTTGGTCTAATTCTTCTTGGAATTTCAGTTACTTCTGTTCGAGTTGGGCGGCACTTTCCTTGGACACCTGAATACCTTGAGGAACCTCTACCCTTTCAACTGAGTTCTCCTTCTTGACGTTGCTCAAGTCTTCCATTTTTGCTTTGTTTTTGTTTCTGATAGGACTTGGATAAGAAGGAGGTGGAGGACCCTTAGATCTTGTGGAGTAGGATGATGATGCCAGAGTGCACGGACTAACCTTTTGGGGAGGGGAATAAAATAAAAGTAAAACAAAAAGGTAATAAGTTAGGACAAATTCTGAGAAACAATGTTGCAATATTTAAGCACATAGTGTAAGAATATAAATCGTGTCCTAAATTGGGTGCCTCGTTGTGCCCTAGATAGGCCTAGCAACAAGTTGATTTGGAGAACTTATAATGCTAAATGCCTCATTTTATTGATAAAAATAAGACGAACCCCAAAACGACACTAAAATTGCATAAAGTAAAATGTCACTAATGGCCATTGGCCTTATTACATTTTAAAACAAAATAAATGACTCCTAATTACTTGGTCCCAGAAGGACCTTCCCCAAGTTGAATGTTCTTGTTGATCAAATCCTCCAGTTCGCATAGATTCTCTAGTAGAAATGCTTTTGCTCGATTCTCTCCTTCGTTTCCCTCGGCATTCTAGCAGTCGGTGACTCTCTTTCTCACTTTTCCTTCCAATTCCAGCAGACTGTATTCCAAATACTCCAGCTTTTTGCTAGCCTTGGTGACCCTCTCTTTCCATTCGTTGATTTGGTCGCTTGATGGGAGATTCCTCCACCAGGTTACCAAGATAGAGGTTATACTGACCATATCGAAGTCCGGGACCTTGTTCTCCATTTTATGCAAAACAAAAATGTTATGACCATACCCTCCATCGGAATCGACTATTTAAATCAATAATTAGTATAATGGCATTTTGTTCTCCAAATAAATGCACAGAATATGGTGTTGTCTGTTTGGGTTCCAAGGAAACCCAGTGGACTTTGGACAAGGAAATATTAAAGAGTCATTATGTGGACAACATAACTGACTTGGCTAGGTTTGACAGCGATGCATGCACAGTTAAATAGAATAAGGTTTCTATGGGGTATTAAACCGGTACCCTTGAGTGGACAACTCAAGAGGGAAAGGCATGAGACCGTTGACTGCACCGCTGATCGACTGGTTTTACCGCAAATATGGCTTTGCCAAATTTAGGGGTAAGAATATCGGAAAAGCGCAACAACTCATTATAAGCGTTGCTATGGTATTTGTTTGGCACGAGTGGAATATGATGTTGAGGATGCAATTACAAGAATGAAACAAATTGTCACGTATTTTCACATTTATAATGATTACAATAATTGCTCAAAAATTACAATGCCATTGAAAGAAAGCGGTAAATGAAAACATTAAAGAAAAAGAAACAAAAAAACCAAGTCATTTTCGAATAAAGGAATTAAATAAAGAAAAAAAGAAGCAGTAAAGCCACACATAACATGAAGTGGTAAAAGCCTAAAGTATCCTCAGCAGAGTCGCCATGTTGTCGACGCCCCCTTTTTCTCGCAAAATCGGGTTTACGATATTAGGGAGGACAACTCTATTCCCATTTGGGATTTGGGTTTTTTTGGATTGAAGAGTCGCCACCTAATGATTAAGTGGATTAGGACACTAAGGGTTTTGAGTTGGAAAACCAGAGTTCGGGTAATGGCTAGAAATTATCTCGAGGGGAAGGTGTTAGGCACCCCTCAAGATCCACTTGTGTGGTTCACCGCCATGCTATATTGTGACTTTAAATGAAAACAAGCATATAAAATAATTCCACATAAAGATTGCAAGCAGGTGTGACGGTTAAGCATGCTGAAGTTAATGAGTAGGTGGTCTCATAATTGTTTAAGAGGATGTCTAAAATGCAAAAAATTAAACAAAGAAGTGAATGAGCAGAATTTTTTTTAGACGAAGAGAATAGTGCAGGAAATTAGGGAGAAATTTGGTGATTGAAGCGAGAGGCAGAATTTTATTGATAAAATAATAACGAAGTTACATGAGGGAAAGGGGTCCTAGGTTTGTAAAATACGTGGATCATCCACACAACACTGGTAGCCAATCGTACGCATGGTGTTATCGCGTGATCATCATCTCCATGTCTACCCTTCCCGCCTCGTTAACGTATTAAGCGCGGAATAGTATCGTTACTTGTTGCATGCTATTACCCGTCCCAATCCTATCAGTCCTGGAGGCATATAGGACTACTAATCCTAAAGGGGAGGGAGTTTGGGGAATTTTGAGAGTTTCAAAGGATAAAATTCCAGGGCGACAATCAAAACAGATACAAGAGGTTTTGGGAGAGTAAGTAAGCAGATATGGCTCAAATAAACCTCCTAAAATTTAAGAAGCATATAGTTTAGCATGTCTTACACATACTGGTTTGATCTGAATTAAATTAAGGCGTATGATAGGTTGATTTACCACATATTTCCCAGATAGGGAGTCCAAACTAGCCCTGCTTAGATGTAGTTGTCAAAGACTAACACAGTTGATTAATTACTTAATCGTTTGCCTATGTGTTAAACGGGACCTATAGGCATGATATCTATTAGCTCAGAGATAAAGGCATAAACTGATTGCAGGAAAAGAATTATCAGTTACAAAGTCATAAGTTCGGCGAGTGTTAAATAGAATTATTACTGAGTTTAGACTTAGAAGCGAGTGGACGATTCAGGTTTAGTCGATAGCTCTTATAGGCATGCTTTCTAGGCGTTACTAATTTTTTATCACTGTTATTGTCATGCAGAGATTCTATAGGCAAGTCATCTATATGCAATTTGTTATTTAATTCCTATAAGTAGATTTACCTAGTGTCAGATGCATATGCAAAATGCGAGAAGTCCTATATGCATATTATCTATATGATATGCAGAATTTCAATAACGACTTATGGACATGGTTTTTATACGAAGTGCAGAAAACCTATGAGCATGGTATCTATATGAGATGTAGAAAACCTATGAGCATGGTATCTATATAAGATGCAGAAAACCTATGAACATAGTATCTATATGAAGTGCATAAGTTTTAGTAGTAGTAATTCCTTGTAGACATGATATCTATATGAAAATGCAGAATTTAAGTAGTTAATTCCTATAAACATGATATCAACAAGAGGTGCAGAAGTTTTAGAAGTAGTAATTCCTTGTAGACATGATATCTATATGAAAATGCAGAATTTCAATAGTTAATTCCTATAAACATGATATCTACATGAGATGCCAAATTTCAGAAGTAGTAATTCCTATAGACATGATATCTAACCCTTTTGTATGCATTCAATATCATCTGTTTCACTATCCACCCTAGTAGTTATTACAAAATTATTACATACCAAATGAATCAGAAAAATTATATCAGTGATTGCATCTACATCTAATCAGCCTAATCTAGACTCAAAGTCTAATAGTATGAGATAAACCAACTTCCAGGATCAGATTTTCCAAAGTCTTTCTCTTATTTGGGATGTGTCAAAGTTCCAAGGAACTTAAAGAGCTCCAGGAAATGCTTGCACCCCAAATATCATTATAGGATCAAAGTGCAGTGTGGAAGGGCCAGCCCTCAAATGTCCAAGTTCAGAGGGAACTCAAGGTCCCAAGGCAAGGCTCATAGGAGGGTGCAGAACTTAGAGACTAGAAGTAAGTGTAAGTGCAATAAAAGTCAATTAGGGCGAGGCCATGGCAGACTGGTGCTCATGCCCAGAAATTGGGATGCTGACATACCTCGAACAGCCTGTCAGCCTTAGAATTGGGGAGTTAAGACCCGTTGAAGGTCAGGTTCATCCCTGGACAGCAATTGGGATGCTGCCAGGCCATACCTTAACTCAGCACACATAGGGGAATGGGGTATATGGGCGATTGTTCATACTAGCAGCAAGATACAAAGAAAGAGTAGGAAAAAGCATATAGGTACTTCAAAATTAGCTATTTAAGCTTTATAGAGAATTGAAAGCAGACATGGGTACAAGGACTGTAAATAAACACATTGGAGTGATACTAAAATTACTTTTAGGACATACTAGTTTCAAAGAAGCAAGTAAGGAGAAGCAGTAGCCTTGTAAAAGCCAAAGTGTAGTCAAGAAGCAGGAATACTCTAAGTATAAGTTTAGAAGAGAATTGTGATTTTTAGTGTGCTTAATCGTGTGTAGTGTTAAAGAAAGTCATGTATTTATAGTGTAGAAAGGAAGCAGAAATAGATAAGAATATAGTTTGAAAATCAATCACACACGGTTTCCCTTTAATTAAGGGATTCTGATTTCAAACGAGCAAAGTAATAAGGAAAGAGGTTAATTAAACACTTTTTAAAGCAGTACAAGAAGGGGTAAATAAATAATAGTTATTTAAGGGAAAGTTTTGACAGTACACGATTGTGTAGTTAAGGAAAGAAAATCAATTAATAGCCACGAAATCAAAGTTACAGGCTTTACCCGAATGAGCCAAGTCAAAAAAAGGTAAAGAGGGGTTTTTAATTAAGAAGAATCTGTAACAATCAATTAACACTAAAAAGATTCTAATTAAATCATAAGTTAGAAAGCCTTTTGATGAATGGTTTTAACACATACATATAAAAGGAACTGTCATGCTAATCTGAAGAGTCTAGTATAGAACAATTCAGAGTTATAAACAAAGAGGTTAGAATTCAGTACATAGGTCCTAAGTGAGTTTGGGAGAGTCTATGACTCAAACAGAACCCTAGTCCAAACACACAAGACCAAATTCGCCAAAAACCCCAAAATCCTAGGGTTTTCAACTTGAATCAGATGCAAAGAAGACAAATAACTGAAACAGGCTCAAAGGTCTCTTTCAGAGACTTATGAGAAAACAAGCAAATACCGTAGAAAGTTCAAAGCAAACAGAGCGAAGAAACTAATTCGAACCATAATGAAAATAGAAGAAACAGTAGAGAAAAATATGCTTAAGCAGGTCTTATAGAGGAAACTTATAACAAGATAAAATAGTAAGAACACTTAATGAACACCGTAGAAAAATGCAGTAGGCGAAACATACAAGATCATAGAAGAAAATAACAGAGCATAGTAAAGAGCATACAAGCACATAGTGTAGAAAACATAGTAGAAGAACATGCATGGTAAAAGAAGAACATAAGAACATAGCAGAGACAAACATACACAAAGGAAGCGAAAAGAAAATTCAGAAAAACACTTTAAGTATTTTCAGAAACCATAAATCGGAAAGAAGTGACTTGGAAAGTAATTTTTTAAAGAAAAGTTAGGGAAATCTTTTGAAAACTCAAGTTAGAGCATGGATACACACGGATCTAAAGAGAATTAGAGAAAAACCTCGAACAACTAGGGTTTCAGGAGAACCCTAGAATAAGAAAGGCTTGGAAAAGGTCCGATCTAAGTCGGATAAGGCTGGAAACAGGCTCAGGAAGCTAGGATATGCCAGAGCCAGGCTGGAGATGGCCGGAAACCTCGAGTTGGCAGAGGTCTGAGTGAAGACCTTTGAGGTCTAGCCTCAAACCTTTAAGTACCAGGCATACAGGATCAATAGGAGACGAGCATAGATCATCCATGGCCTGAGAGGCCATGGATTCCAGTGAGTTAGAGGTCAAAAATAGGGCAAAGGTGATTAGGGTTAAGGACGATTTGAGAGAACCTGAGAGAGGAGGGGGTTTCAAGGGCGGCGGGTAAATGGAAAATGACTTTAGGGTTGGGGTGTTGGTAGATTAAAAATGGTAAGAACGCGTGTGAGCCGTTGATCTGTTAGATCAATGGCTGGGATTAAATGGAAAGGTCTAGACAGGTTATTTGAGTGGGTCAGGGGTGGGTAGATTTAGGAATTGGGTCAGCCCATTTGTAATGTAAATTGGTGTTGATTTGGGAATCGATTTTGGGCTAGAATTTAAATAGGCAGGGCTAACATTTAAATAGCCATTTTTCCTTTTTATTTTATAAAAATAGTAAAGGACTTCTGAAAATAAATTAAAGGTACTGAGTCACTTAATAATACATAAATATTGATTAAAAAATATTGAGACTGATTTTATAATCATAAAATACTATTAAATCATAAAATAGGCTAGTATTGCAATTATATGCAATTTTGACTTAAAAATATCAAATGAATTTTTGAAAATATATAAAAATTAACTTAACTATATTTTCGTATAAATATGAGAAGAGAAATGAATTACTCATCGAAAATAATAATTTTGGGAATAACTATTGATTTTATAATGTTAAAAATAGAGAATAAATTGATTTTAAAAACTTAAAAAATTAGGGAAAATGCCAAAGGCTTAGCTATGTTTATGTATGCATATATATGCTATTTTGAAAATAAAATATATAGGGAAAAATTGGGTATCAATAGGGGGTATGCCGTTTCGCCAATAATCTCGCTGACAAGGTCCCCTTTTGTTTTGGGGCGGAAGCCCGACTGAAGGGAGAAAATGCGGTGGTCACCTATTCAAGGCCTAAGGATCTCCGGGCAGAGTTTAAAACCTCCAAATATCCTAGCCAGCTATCTGCCTGCAGGTTAGTAAAAAGAAAATGAGGGAATAAAGCAGTTCTTCCTCACCTCGGGATGTATAGGTGATGCTTTGAGATTCGGTGTGTCACTGTCGACTTATTCTATTTCTGCCTTTTGCGAGGAATTTCATTCTTTTTGCGAGATGGGGCCGATGGTGCCCTTAGGTAGTGTGTCGGCGATCATTTGAATAAGACGTCTATACTTTACGCCTCCTTTGATGGTATAGAGTTCCATGTCCCAGCTCGAATTCAGATGGGCTATTTTAAGAGAACAATCTTTGTGGCGATTTGTCATTTGGAATTCGCCAGGGATTCGGCATTTGGGGGCGATCTGATCCGTTAATGCGGACGTCCCTACTGACTTTAGTTTGATAACGTCATTGTAAGCGATCGAACTACCTGAATTCACGAACACATGTTTTATTTAAGATAAATCAAATGAAGGAGAGGGTTACCAATGTGCTGGTGCGACACCAGGGTGGAGTCCTGGTGCCCTTTTCCCTAGATGTAAGAGTGTCCTTGGAAATTTTTCCTTGGACTCGCCTTTATCCCCGCGGCGGGCATTTTCACTTCCCATGTTATGAGTTCTCGGAGGGTGTCGCCGCTCCTTCACTTTCATGGTTATACGTCATGGCTTGTTTACTTCATCCTTCATGGTTGCCTTCTTTCCTTGGGGCTGGATTCGAGCCTGACCACTCGATGGTACTCGCGGCAATTTTTACAGAGTAACACGGACGTCATCTTTCAAAGATGGGGGTCATTTGTGATCCCGTGGCCACGTGCGTCGTACGGTTCCCGCATCGGGTTGTTGTTCTTTCGAAAGGGTATTGGTCGAATAGGCCTGAGTCGCCCAGCGTTCCTGGTTTCTCTTATGGTGACTATGATGTTTGGCATAGTAATGTTGAGACCGTACTCTGCTGGACAAGGTTTGTCTGCCAGCTGCGCCTTATCAGATCTTGTTCCACTGAAGGTTCCTAAAGGATGTTGCCCTCGAACTACTCCGCTACAGTTGCGAGGTAGGTTGTGTCTTGTGGTGTTCCTCCCATTTGCAGCACATGGATGGTATCTCCATTTGTTTGGCATTAGTTTCTTTGTGGGCAGTCTGCTTGGGCATACTGGGCCCCCAGAGGTTTTCGGACGGTCGTCCATGGCCCTTATTCGTGACCGGTGCTGGCTACGGACACATGGCCAAGTCTCGGCCAGGTATCTAGCTAAGCGTCATTTGGAATGACCTGGAGTCAGCGGGTATGCTTTGTTAAAACATTGAGCGAAGGCCAGGGTTGTCCGTTCATTAGAAACCGGATATGATCTTATTTGTCCTACCAGGGAACGAGATATGACTTCTTGTGGTGTTTCATCCTTTCTTTGTTCGACCTCAGACTTGCCTGGCTCTCCCATTGATGCTTTGATGGTATCAACGTATGTTTCTGCAGGGGGATCATCTTGAAGGTTGCTGTCTTTCTCCGTGCATGCATAAGCGGTGGTGCGCTCGTCGGGATCCGGGGTCTTGTAATAGCTAGGGGGTTCCAGCATTCCAGATTTCCATGAAGCGGCTTTCAGGACCGCTTCCCCGGGGGAGAACTGTCGCATGAGCCTCCACGAACCTGACTCAATTCTTTTGGAGAGCTCCACAAGCATCTTCGCTATCGCGGGGTCTGTCATTGACATGTTATTACTTGATCTTTCGGGTATTTGCTCGATGGGGGGAGCTATCTCCAGTGCTGTTATGCTGGGAGTTCTTGGATGGCTTTGCAACTAAGCAATGGCCGGTTGTTGTGCCTGCAACATTTCAAAAGTAACATGAAGACTAACTTCATATTCTTTAGGAACCGGGGTGTTTTGGGCTTCCTGCCGGTCGCTGTGCTATATGCTCCTGTCGGTGTGAGAAGTTTCATTGACTTGTTGTGCGTCCTGTGAGTCTGCGTCTGCTAGAATCGGTCCTGGTGCATTATTGAGATTCTGTAATGGTGCTCCGGCGGTCGGGATAGCTATACCATTTTCCCCTTGATCTTCGAGGCGATCATTCTCGACTCTATTTACCGAGCCAGACATTTTGACCTGAAATCAAAGGATCTTGGAAAAGAAAAAGTGTGAAAGATAATATGCATTTGTGTAGTGAAACTAGCAAGAAATAATCACTATTATTTTTAGCCCCACGGTGGGCGCCAAACTATTTACCGTGAAAATGGTAAAGATAATTAAATTTGTAAAATGGGATTCTAAAAATACATGATCTATTTCCGAGCTAGTTGTTAGAGCAGTTGATGCTAATAGTATGGAATGTAATGATGGAATGCGAGTTAAAACGAGATAGTGATCGAACCTAAGGGCCTACTGCCCGGATATAGGTCTGGTCAATGCGGACTTTGGGGTCGAACTAGATCTATCAAGGCCTGCTCCTCCAGCTTCTTATGGCAACACTGTACTGACGATTGGAATCGTGATGCGATCTTTTGTGATAGATGGCACGTCTTATAGACTCATGCCTAATACACTGTCATTTCCTCTCCTCAAGGTTAAAGTGCTGCCATCGATTCGATTTTTCAAGGATGCAGTAATTGCGCCTTTAGTCAATCTTCCAAAGCCTTGATGGCCGTGTCTCTACCCCCTATAAATGGGGTTCCTTGACATTGTTTTTCCTATCCCAATATCTTTGTTGGCGTTCCTTCCTATCCCTTCTTATCATCTTCTTCTATCTTTGAACATCATGCTTGGGGCTCACGGCCCCAAGGACGTTTGGAGGGGCTCCCTTAGATCGTGTTATGGCCCTTTGCCGGGACTTTCCTTTGTCGAGCATAATTGCACTGTCCCGCTATCGTCATCGATATGTTGGCCTTTGCTGCTGCTGTTGGCCTAAAGTGATGATGGACGGGGAGTTATTTTCCCTCTCGTGTAGATAGTCATTCAAATTATGCACCGCTACTCACTCTCCTACCCATGCCTGGTATGGCACTTCATCCTTAGGGCTCTTTCTTTCCCGAGGGATAAAGTGGCCCTACCTGTTCGAGGTTGGGGCCGCCAAATCTTCAACCTTTAGCTTCGGCGGGCTATGTATCTTTTCTCTACCTCCTGTATGTCCCCTCTTTTTCCACTTCTTCATCTTCTCCGGCAAGAATCCCGTGAGGGATTGAGTTGGGAAACTTGAACAGAATTTCAACTTTTAGGACCGTTTTTATAGGAAAAACTGTAAAACAAAATAAACTTCTATCCTAGTGGAGGATTATTAGGAATATGGCTTTTTTGTAATGGGACCGAACCCAGGCTAAGGCTGCCTACGTATCCTTTTCGAATCAAGTTGGACATAGTTCAATGACTCAGAAGATTTGTTGTTTGACTTTTTTTTCCTTTTTGCTTTTACAAGTACACAAGTTCCAAAAAGTGGAAAACAAAGAAGACAAATACGGCTCAAAATCATTAACAAAAGAGTGACACCTATTATGAATAACGAGCAATGATAGCCTTCGTCATCTCAATCTGAGAAAATAATGCATGAATATTCCATAGTGGTTATATATCAGATATAATATCTTTTGACTGCATCTGCATTAATAGTCATGTCTGGTACTCATCCTTCTTCATCTTCTAAGTGCAAGGCCCCTTTTGGTAACACTTTCTTGATTATGTGGGGTCCTTGCCAGTTTGGGGAGAACTTTCTTTTAGCTTCTACTTGGTGTGGAAGAATGTGTTTTAGAACAAGTTGACCTACCTTGAAGTTCCTTGGATGCACTTTCTTGTAGTAAGCGCGTGCCATTATTTGCTGGTATAACTGGCCAAAACACACTGCTACTAGCTATTTTTCATTATTCAACATTATCTGTTCTAATCTAGTATTGACACACTCAGTGTCTTCAATCTCCGATTCCATAATGATTCAGAGAGAGGGAATTTCAACTTCTGCTGGTATTACAGCTTTAGTTCCATATACAAGCAGATAAGGATTCGCACTAACAGATGCACGAGCAGTCGTACGGTATCCTAAAATAGCAAAACGCAACTTTTCATGCCATTGCTTGGACCATTGGATCCTTTTCCTGAGAATCGTCTTGATGTTCTTGCTTTTTGCTTCTACGGCTCCGTTGGCTTTTGGTCGGTAAGGGGTAGAATGATGATGCACAATTTGAAACTACTCGCATAACTCCTTCATTAGATGACTATTTAAATTCATTGCATTGTCAGTGATAATGGTCTTTGGGATACCGAAATGATAGATGATGTTGGAATGAACAAAGTCTACCACTGATTTCCTGGTGATTGCTTTAAAAGTAACTGCCTCTACCCATTTGGTGAAGTAAGCAATGGTGACCAAAATGAATCTATGACCATTTGAAACATTTGGCTCGAATGGCCCAATAACATCGATTCCCAAGCAACGAAAGGCTAAGGAGAGAACATGGGATGCAACTACAATGGAGGCGGGTGAATCAAGTCACCATGAATCCGACATTGGTGAAACTTGTGAACAAAACTGAAGCAATCTCGCTCCATAATAAGCCAATAATACCCAGCCCGTAGAATCTTCTTTGCCAAAATATATCCATTTATATGAGGTTCGCATACTCCCAAATGCACTCATTCATGATCCGCTCAGCTTCTGTTGCATCTATGCATCTCAACAAGTTTAAATCATGGTTTTTTTGTACAAAATTTCTGCTTTATAGTTCTTTTTATCTCTTTTGGCATGCTCTAGGTATTCTCTTCTTTTTAGGAATCATCTTATGTCATGATACCATGTTTCACCATCTGGTTCTGTCTCAATTGTATTGCAGTAACCATGTCAATTCCAAACTTGGATTTCCAGTGGATCAATATGAGTGTTTCCTTGATAAGGGAGCATCGAGGCTAAAGTATTCAAGGCGTCGGCTAGCTCGTAGTGAAACCTGGGAATGTACATAAATTCGATGGATTTGTATCTTTTGCTCAGGTTTTTCACACACTGTCTGTATATAATAAGCTTGATGTCTTGAGTCTCCCATTCGCCTTTGACTTGCCGGATAAGCAAGTTGAAATCTCCCACAACCAATAGTTCATGCACATCCAGGTTGAGGGAAATTTTTAGACCAATGATACATGCCTCGTATTCTGCCGTATTATTGGTACAAAAGAACTGAAGTTGGGCCGTTGTAGGGTAATGTTGTCCAGTAGGTGAGATAAGATTGCCCCGATCCCAACTCTTTTGATACTGACAGCCCCATAAAAATACATTTTCCATACATGGTTGTCGTTCAGAAACTACTTCCTCTATTGAGTTGACCTCTTCATCTGTGAAGTATGTGCTCACTGGCTTGTAATCATCATCAACTGGATTCTCTGCCAAAGCTTGTGCTTTCACTAAGGTGCGAGTGACATAGACGATGTCGAACCCTATGAGTATAATTTTCCATTTTGTGAGCCTGCCAGCGGGCATTGGCTTTTGGAAGATGTACTTCAAAGGATCTATTCTGGATATGAGGTAAGTAGTATACGCCAAAAGATAATGCCTCAACTTCTAAGCAATCCAAGTCAAGGCGCAACAATTCTTTTCTAAAAGGGTGTACTTAACCTCATAATCGGTTAACTTTTTGCTCAAATAATAGATATGTTCCTTTTTGCCTATCGAATCATGTTGCCCAGAACGCATCCGAAGGAATTATCCATCACTGATAGATTGAAAAACAAATGACTATCGGGTTCAGGTGGGACGAGTACAGGGGGTTTTGACATGTAATAATTGATCTTGTTAACAACTTTTTGGTAATTGGCTGTCCACTTGATAGAAGAATCGTTTTTCAGCAACTTAAAGATGGGCTCGCGCGTGGTTGTGAATTGAGCAATGAACCTACTGATCTAGCTAAACGTCCTGAGCAAACTCATGACTTCCATTTTGTTCTTTGGGGGTGGAAGATCTCGAGTGGACTTTATTTTAGATGGATCCAATTCGATGCCTCTATGGTTGACTATAAAATCAAGGAGTTTCCCAGATGGAACCCAAATGCACACTTGACTGGATTGAGCTTAAGGTCATGCCTTCGAAGACTTTCGAAGAACTTTTTCAAATTGCACATGTGATTAGCCTGTTTGATTTATGACATCGTCGACATATACTTCAATCTCTTTGTGCATCATGTCGTGGAAAATGGTAGACATGGCCCTCATATAAATTGCCCCTGCATTCTTCAAACCGAATGACATGACCTCATATGTCACGCCCCAACCTCGGGAGGCACGACCGGCGCTCAATCAAGTGAACCCGACTGAGCAAGCCTTACCGAATGCTTTCTACCCCAACTCATTATGAATGCGGAACTCATGCCTTTGGTTAATTTGAACGATAATACACGGGGTATACCACATTACCAGTTCATTTCATATCGTGAAATTTCGCCGTTCATAAGTTAGCTTCATGGATTCTATTAGAGTCACGGCTTAAGGAGATCACAAGTTAGGATTACAACATATACACAGAGGGGACTCCCCAAAAACCATACACAACCCACACTAGTGTCTTTGGAGCCTCTAAAGATACAACACATAAGCATGACTATGCCGGCAACAAGGCCCCGGCTATACCTCAAAATGAAAGAAAACTGTAATTACAAAAGATACACCATGCAGCCCCATGGAAGAATAAGGGGCTCACCGTGACTTCGAGTAGATGAACGCTCCGCTACACACGGTCTGCACTGTCCGCTATGGGGCCGCCTACAATCATAATACGAATGTAGTGCCCCCGGCAAAAGGGGCGTCAGTATATTTGAATTGTACTGGTATGTATAACTAAATACCATTTTACTAGAAAGAACTATCAAATAGATACAAGCAATTAATACGGCAAATCAAAGAAACAATCCATATAATTCTTCATACAATTTCCACAACACCGATTAAGGCAATTTTGTCATATGTTCACCACTATTATCATCACCACCGCCATCTCGAGCGGAGTCCGTTCACGACCCGACCGGCTAGGTCACCTCCTGGAGGTATTACTTTCAATCAATATCTCGTTTCCCTTATACGGGATTCAATATCAGTACATTTCCACCATGTGTGCGGCATGGTGTCCGATCACGACCCGATCGGCTAGTTCACCTCATTGGAGGCATTACTCGATTCTCATTTGTCAACACCTTCAAATCCTTATTCCATACATATCATAAAAATTTCTGGGCATTCATGGCCACCATCATCACATCATTGTCCCTTTTCAATACTAGTTTATAAGTTGTGATCATAGACACGTATATCAAGGATATTTCAAGTTGCAATCACAAATAGTGAGCACATAGCTAGCATGAATAATTCTTTGTTTCAGTTTCGGCTTATAGCCCAAGTATTTCAACAAATAATTGTACTTTTCATCATTCTCTAATTATCAAGATTGGCACGTTGTTCATATTGACGCACATCCTTCACGAATATGTATAGATATATGTAAATCAATTAGTTTCACAATAACAATCAATATACTAGCCAATTCAACTTTTACCACACGTCCGTAATACCAACGGAGCTCGATTTCTAATAGAAGGGGGTTTTAGCCATACATACCTCAATAAGGTTGTTCCTTACTCATTTCAAATTTTCCGGAACTCTTAGAGCTTCAATCTATTGAGCAAGAAATTTTGAATAAAATAAAATTGAGAATTAGAGACGAAACTGAAGTTCTAGCTTGGCTCGAGCATATCATCAAATACTAAAGGTGCATTGTATCTTAGGCCCCTTTTTGAGAGGAATTTCTATCATGTTATACCCCCAATTACCTTCTTTTTAATTTTACTACTTTCCAATACTCTAAGGTGGCATGCATGCAGGATATTCATTCTCATACCCATGAATTACTTCCCTAATAGCCCCATATGGCTAAGTATACAAATATGAGCTGAGGTGATGGAGCCTTACCTCTTGGGATGAAGATTCAGGAGCCTTTCCTTGATTTTCTTCAATGATTTAGCCCAATCTTATAGAATAATTTGATGAGAGACTTTCCCTCTCTAAGGAACCTCTTACTCTCTCTAGAATTGCTCAGATGAATGCTCAAAATGAGCTAATACACCGGTTATATCGATAGGGAAGTCGGGTTAAAAACTAGAAAATTGGAGTCCCAAGTCAACTATGCGACCGCAGAATTAACATGCGGTCCGCATAATGGACCACAGAATGCTCCCCCAAAAACTAAACATTCTGACTCGATCTGCGGTAATAATGCAGTCTGCATTCGTGTTCTGCGGTCGCAAAGTGCACCGCAGAACTGACCTTCGCAAATTCAAAGGAAAATATGCGACGACTTATGCGATCCGCATTTTGATTATGCGACCGCATTTTGATTATGCGACCGCATTTTGACCGCATTTCGACCGCATTTCGGACTTCAGTTTCATCCAACATTCTGCCTCACTCTGCGGCAGGTATGCGTTCCGCATTTCAATTATGCGACCGCATTTTGGACCGCATTTCTTGCATTTTTCTGGAAACTTATTCTTGACTTTTTAATACATCATTCAATCCAAAAAGGTCCCCGCTGCGGCGAGCTATTTATTAATTTCTAACACACGATCCTAACTTGGCACCACGGGATCCGGGTTTTTGAGTCGGGATTTCACGGGGCCTTACACCATAAGAATAAGCACCCCATGGAGTGGTGAAAGCGGTCTTTTCTGCATCATTCTCATCCATTAGAATCTGGTGGTACCCAACATAGCAATCCACGAACAACTGTATCTCATCTTTGCACAATTATCAACAAGAATGTGCATGTTTGGTAAAGTAAAATTATCCTTTGCACTTGCTTTGTTCAGGTCCCTGTAGTCAACACAAACTCTAGTTTTTCGATCTTTCTTTGGCACAAGCAGAAGATTTGCCATCCACGTGGTATATTAGACAGCTTTGGCCACATTAGCGGTTAGTTGCTTCATTATTTCCTCTTTGATTTTGTCACTCAACTATGTTTTAAATTTTTGTTGCTTTTGTTGGACTGGTAAAAGATTAGGATATGTAGGAAGCTTATGAATCGCTAGATAAGACTTAAACCCGACGTATCATCACTACACCAAGCAAACACATCTCTTTATTAAAATAAAATTTGAATCAAGGCATATCTGTTCTTTTGTTCAGTGTAAATGCTTATCTTTTCTTCTCTAACATCTTCATGACTTCCGATATTAATGGGCTCAGTTTCATTGGGGTTGGGCTTAGGCTTGTTTTCAAATTGTTCCAACTCTCCAACTCTCTTTTTATATCTTGAACGACCTCGTCTTTATCATATTCAATCTCTTGATGCATTATTTTAGAATTAGACAACATTTTAAGATTTGAGCATGAATTCCACATACATGTCATGTTATTAAAGCGGACATTAGCAAAACTGAAATGGAAACAAATTACTGGAATTAGGAAAAGGAAATGATACAAAACTTAGTATGAAATTGAATTGCACTTCTTGATTTTGAAAAGATAGAAGGGTTAACATCAAAACAAAACAATCATACTGAGAGATATGAATTACAACTCTGAAAGTAACCCAAATTACAAAAAAAGAAACTGCAGAAGCAAATTACCAAGACTCCTTCCTTGTGGGAATAGGAGTTTCTTCCCAGTTGTTGAGCATGGTGTCTAGGACAATTAGTTGCATATCAAAATGACTAGTTCCTTCACCAACCTGGATCATATTCACTTTAGAAAACATTTGATTGGGGACATGACAAATTTCATCAATGTTTTCCTATACCGAGGAATTTTGACCCTCTTGGAGTCGTGGCTTGAAAAAATTGCAGAAAATGTGGGATAGGTTGTTGCAATACCCAACCATGCTTTTTGCGGTGCTTGGCTTTGTCTTCGTCTAGTTTTTCTGGACTAAAGCCTAAACCAAAAGTACACTGGTTACTGAACGGATAAATGGGCTCCGAAATTCCTTGCATGAATGACCCCAGGCCTTTTCCTGGCTCATAACCTTGTCTCAGCATAAGTGCAATTACCATTACAGATGTGGCAAAAAGACGAGAATGCAGAATGGACTTTCCTTCCTCAACATGGTCCACAGCAACCACTTCAAAATCGTGATAGACAATGGACTCACACCCTTCCTTGGCCTCAATACAGGGGATTAATGGGTCTTTATAAATGGATGACTCATCTTCACCGTGAAAAATGATTTCTTGCCTATCATGCTTGAATTTGAGCATTTGATGCAAGGTCGATCGCATAGCTCGGGTCGTATGGATCCATGTCCTTCTAAGAAGAAAGTTACAAGAAGTGTCCAAGTTTACTACTTGGAAGATAATTTAAAAGCCAACCGGCCCAATCGTCAGAGTGAGGTTAATATCCTGAATGGTATCTCTCGCTAAGCCATCAAATGCCTGGATGCGAATATTGCTGGGCTGGATTATATATTGTAACGACCCGATCAGTCATTTTGACCTCTAGCGTGTCATTCAGCAGTTTTAAGCCATGAGCAAGTTCAATTCAGTTATTATGACTTGTACGCATGGTCAGAATTGAATTCTGGGAAGTTCAGAGTTGATATGGAAAGAGAATTCTCATTTTGGAAGCTTTAAGTTAAAAGAATTCACTAAGATTGGATTTTTGATTGAAAGTCCTTGGAAGGCGTATGTCCGTATTGGTTTTCGGAAAACCTAGGAATGTTTCGGCACCTATTGTGGAAGTTAGCATTTTGGAAGAATTTTAAAAGTTTGGGTTGAGGTGCATTCCAATGTAATCAATGTTCGTGTAGGATTCCGAGTCTAGGAATAGCTCCATATGGTGATTCTAGTGTTGGGAGCGCTATCGGAGGTGAATTCAGAGATTTATGGGTCATTTTGGAGTCATTTGGCTAAAGATAGAAATTTGAAGGTTTTTGAGAAGTTTGACCGGAAGTGAACTTTTCGATATCATGGCCGAATTCCAATTCCGGGAGTTGGAGTAGGTCCGTAATGTCAAATATGACATATGTGCAAAATTTGAGGTCAATCAGACGAGATTTGATAGGTTTCTACATTTAATGTAGTAATTTGAAATTCTAAAGTTCATTAAGCTTAGATTGGACGTCGATTCATGATTTTAGCATTATTTGATATGATTTGAGGCCTCGAGCAAGTTCGTTATGTGTTTTGGGACTGGTTGGTGTGATTGGACGGGGTCCCGGGGGCTTCGGGTGGATTCGGAGTGGTCAACGGATCAATTTTTGGAATTTGAAGAAGAAGTGATCAGCTACCTTCTGGTGTAACCGCACCTGCGAGGCTTGGGCCGCAAGTGCGGAGCCGAAGAAGCGGAACATGACCGCCCAGGTGAAGGACCGCAGGTGCGGGGCATTGACCGTATCTGTGCAAGCACATAAGCGAGATGGAAGATCACAGAAGCGGTGATTGGCACAGGTGCAATGAAGGCTCCGCAGATGCGGACTCGCAGAAACGGCGAGGAGTCCACAGGTGTGGAAGTTGCTGGGCAAAATACATTAAATAGCGGATTTTGGCCATTTTGCTTATTTTTCTCTATTTTGGGGCGATTTTGGAGCTTCTTGAGAGGGGCTTCCACCTAGAAACTTGGAGGTAAGTTAATCCTACCTATTATGAGTTAAATACATTGATTATCTATAGATTTTAACATTGAAACTAGTGGAAAATTTGGGGTTGAGGGAAAAACCTAAAAAATGGTATTTTTGGATTTTGACCACGATTTTGTACATGAAATTAAGAGTAAACTATATATTTGAGTTCGTAAGGTTATGGGTAAAGTTTATTTTCAAAAAAATTTGGAATCCGGGCACGTGGGCTCGAGGGAAAATTTATCAACTTTTCGATGGGGGTTAGGAATTGTTATAAATAGGATTATAATGGGTAGTTGATCTCATATTAATGGGTTTACATAATTATTGGCTGGTGGTTGAGCATTTTGTATCGATTTGAGTCTTTGGAAGGGCGCGGATTGCCAGTTATGAAACTTCGGAGCGAGGTGAGTCTCCTTTCTAACCTTTGAAGAGGGTATTGTCCCCATAGGTTAGTTAAATTTTTATGTGCTCCTATTTGTGGGGTCTACGTGTGCACGAAGTGATAAGAGTCCGTGTGTAGCGACTATTATGCTTATGTCCGGGTAGTCTAGGACCCAAAAGCATGCTTACTTATAATAAATGCAACCTTGTGGACAAATTTAAAAATGCTTAAACATATCGAATGTGTAAATGAATTTAACGAAGACTAGATATCGTTTCTTGACTTTTAAAAGAGAAATTTGCCTTGCTGAATAATTGCTCCTTGATGAATTATTGATTTGGCTATTTGAATGTGTTTATCTATTGTGGAACGGGTTGAACGCCTCGGTAGATTAAATAGATGCATCTATGGTTTGTGTCATTCGACCCCCTGGCAGTGCATAATTTATATATTTGTTTGATCTGGTCGTACGACCTCGGTATGATTTGCGCATGCTTGTATTGCATGCCTTGAAAATTATTAAAGTTGATATTGTTTCTTCTCAGTTTGAGAATATATGTATAAATGATGAAAAGGAATTTGGGAATTTACCATAAAAGAAAGAATCCTTTACTTGCTTCATCTAATGAATTAGAATCATGTTTATAAAATCCTCGATTAAATATATTATTGACGTATCACTATTGGACCACTAGTAAGTGTCGAAGTCGACGTCTCGTCTCTACTTATTCGAGTTTAGGCGGGATACTTACTGAGTACACGTTGTTTTAATACTCATGCTACAATTGCTGAGCATTTTTGTTGCATAGGCCCCTGTATTTCTAGTGGCCTACTAGGCGTAGCAGCATGGATTATACAAGGACTACATGAGCTGCATTTATCGAGGCGACCCGCAGCTAGTATAGTCTCTTTTAGCGTATTGTATTTACTTTCTGTCCAAATTGTATTTCGGACAGTTATTGTACTTTATTTTATTCCTTAGTAATTGCTCATGCACTTGTGACACCGGATTCTGTGATGATTACGGGGTATTCTGTAATAACTTCTAATCATTCTTTATTTATTTTGTAAAGATTATCTTTTACTAGCCAAATGGAAAGAAAATCATAGTTTTCACAATTATTTAAATGAGAATTTAATTAAGTATTTATAATTGGCTTGCCTGACAGCGGTGTCTGACGCCATCACGACCCTTAGTAGATTTTAGATCATGACAAACATGGTATCAGAGCGCTAGGTTCGCTTAGGTTTCACGAGTCATGAGAAAGTCTAGTAGAGTCTCACGGATCGGTACGGAGACATCTGTACTTATCTTCGGGAGGCTACAGGGCTGTTAGGAGTAGTTCCCTTCTTGATTTCTCAACGTGCGGTTTGGTTCCTTTGAGGCTTATGCATTTATTTCCTTCCTATTCAATCTTATGCTACGTGAAGCGCTTATTATAAATCAGAAATTGAGATATTTTAAAGGTATTACACAGGTGGTGTCGGATGCTTCTCCCCTCGTAGTTGATCTGACTATTATCGTCGCCTTGTGGAAAGATATTTTGTCGGTTCAGCTCAGTTGTCGTACTTCAGAGCTCTGAGGCTCGGCACAAGTTGCCATGGTAATTATGAACGGTTGTCTCTCAGTATTGATGTGATGGTAGGATGCTTGCCTATGTGTCCGGGTAGCGAATGACTGAAGGAAGGCTTACTCAGTGCATGATTCAGAGATTTGGTATTTTATTCCCGGCGACGGGAAGGCAATCAGGCTAAGAATGTTCAGATTTGAGTCGATGGAGTAATGAGACTTGGTACCTACGAGTGTGGTGGAATTCTTATCTATGATGAGGTGTCATTTACCTTGTCAAATATGCTAAGTTCGTTGGTGTTATGACCTTTTACAATTCGCCCTGGGGGCAAGATATTATAAAATAGTATCAGAGAAACGACTGTTAGAGATTGCGGGGAGCGGTGGTTCAGGATTGAATGTGTATTTCTAATGCTGACAACTCGAGAAAGATGATCTTCGGAAAGATTTAAAAGTTAGAAGCAGTCTATTGATTCAAGCGCTACTAAATTAGGTTTTGACCTAAGGCATCAGCTGAGCAGCTAAGGGTGAGGAAGGACATGTGGGGAGTGTTATGCTGTGTTTAGATTTCTAGAAGCGGAAGTCGAATAGTTTCTTAAAGAAGAGGGTTTGGCCAAAGTGGGAGAGTGGCAGAGCAGCACGTGGATTTAGGGGCAGGATAACTACACCCTTGAGGAATGTTTAGAGTTATTTGGAAATTTTAATTGATGGTGATTGGGTCGAGCTTAATATGAAATATCGGCTAGCATATTTGGTATGGCGGAAAGGAGCTGCTTGATATGAAGAAGGATGCCACATAACTTAGAACTGGAAGATATCGTCGCACATTTAGTTGAAGTCCCTAAAAAGAATGGACTAGTACAATTGGTGGATGAGCATGGGCTTATGATGGGCTATGAATGACGTAGTGATTGTGCCTCATGCAGCAGCATTGAAAGATGTCGGTGTGTAATCTCCACAAATAGGCTATCTCTTGTGAGCATATTAGCAGTTGCGTGGTTGGCAAAGCTTCTGTGAAGAACCCCACTGGCTATCTGGTAAGGAGTTCGAACATATGAGTGCGGTTAATGATTCAGAGTATCCATAAATGGTTTATATAAAGATTTTGAGGAGCTTAGCGGGTTGGTTCCGATTTTGAGGAGCTTAGCGGGTTGGTTGTGCTAGATCATGTCAACAATGGAGAAAGAATCTTGTTGGATTCTACAGTTGCGTAATGGTAACTTCAAGCTAAGTGGGAGAGTCCCACCGCCTACGATTGGGTTGTATTATTATCTTTTTTTAAGGTTTCAGGTTATCAACGTTTTGGTAAGTTTTTTCGGCCAAGGAAAGAGAACATCAGTAGTAACTGGAGCAAAGGAATTGAAGAATGAGTACTATAATTGGCATCATTGATTCATGTTCGAGCTTTGGGAAGGCTCAAGAATTATGCTTCGCATAGAAATGAGTTGCAAGGAAGGTGATTCGGCCAGGTGCTTCTTTAAGAGGGTAGTCACGGGCTAGCGGAGCTTTGCAGTTGATTATATTTGGGACCATGTCAGAGTGGGTGACTCTCAATAACGGTCCTAGTGAATTCAAATGTTAAAATGTGGTGCCTAAGGATTCAAGCCCCCAATGTGTTTAGGAATCGGGCTTGTGAAGCAGCTTATGATAAAAGGCTCAGAATGTTCTATAATGTTTTGACTTGCAGTGTAGCATTTGAAGGAAAAGTAGAAAGAGACTTCAAATTCGTGGAGGAATTATCAGAATGGATGTACCAGTCCAGATGTGAATATGCATACGAGGGAGTAATGAGATGGTTCGTGGGATTTGGGACAACATGGCCTTATGTTACAAGCCACTCGGGTTGAGTGCATTACGTGTTAAATGAAGTTATTATTGTTCTGAGGCAATTAAGGATAAATTGGAAGAGGTTGGATTGGTTAGTCATGATTGAATTGGCATATTGGTGGCAGTGGTCAGTTCCTTCAGCGTGATTAAGTTATGCAAGTGAATTGTGATGGTACGTGTGAGGCTTGACGGCCGTCGTAATTGAATTTATTCGGAAGTACTCTAGTATTATTGCCTACTATATGTAGGCGGATCCCGGAAACGGCTATGGTGACTTAGGCCACTACTTGAAGAATTCTATCTTCTACGGTTGTGATTCACTCGTGTGTTGCTATGGTTCTCTTGGAGCGAGTTAAGTAAAAAGCTTCCATGTGAGGAAGTGTTTACAATGTTAGTGGTTCAGGAGTTAGGATGAAATTCTTGTACTATCGCATGCTGGATTGTTAAGGTGCAGTGAGCGGTATGAAATTTTAAAGTGAGGATCAAGGTTGCGGTCTGGTGTTGAAAAGGATGTCACGAGCTCATATGAGCATAAAAGGGATTTGAATGGTTAGAGTAAGCTAGTATTGTCTTCAGCGTCACCTGGGATCGGTGATTTGTGAAAGAGGCTTTGCATCCTGGTTATGAATTCTTGATCGCTTTTCAGGGTTAGTACGACCAGTGGCATGGATGTGTAAACTTGTTATCTATTACGGAAGATGTGGGAGCGTGTCCCACGAGAAGATTGTATAAGTGTGTCATGTATTTACTTGATTGATTGAAGAATGAAGCCAAGTATGAAGATTGTGGTAATATCATTAATTTGAGAATTTATGCCTGGAGGGCACCAGGCTTATTGGGTTGTGCACTGTGGAGGATTACTCCGATTTTGATGGTTGTTCTTGTGAGTTATGGGAAAAAGGGCTTGTTATGGACCCAGAAAAGATTATTGGCCTAGTTCCGTATGATCAAAATCGGCTTAAGGACTGTGGATGGATTTAAATATTGTGTGCGGTAAAATCGGAGGAGTCTATTTCCCACCATTGAGATACGTTCGGAGTACCCCTAACGGCATGTCGAGGCCATAAGGTCGTGGTCGAGCTCCTTGTCTCGAGTATAATCTGTGGCTCTATAGTGTCTCGAAGGTCAGACGATCTATCCGCAACCTAGCAGAAGTCACGCAGATGATAAACTCCCGAGGGGATAGCCTGAGACAACAGGTTCTAGTGTCTTGTCCAGACATCCCATCCTTGTATCTTTACATTTAATGCACCCTGTACTATATTAAGACCCTCGCCTATATAAGGGGGACTCACCCTACCTTGTGAAGGACTGATGTTGCTCCACTTCTCCATAATGCAATAATCTCTCTCTCTCTCTCTCTCTCTCTCTCTCTCTCTCTCTCTCTCTCTCTCTCTCTAAGTTATTTGCCTTCATCGACCTAGAGGTCGCCTTAGCACTTTATTGTTTCTTCATTGATTCTTCATTATTCGGCTCAAGATTGGTAGTATAGAGCCTTACTTATCTATATCTTTGCTTGTTATCCCCTTCCCGACTACCCCTGATAAGCCCGAGATAGGCTCGAGGCTCGGCTCCGAGGTACCTACTGGCCCGCTTTGCGCCCAGGAAACGTCCCCTTACTGGTTCGATTACTGCTTTGGTTAACTCGATCTTTACCATCTTACTTCACGTTTTAGCACTAACCACCTTACAAACAAGCTCAGGAATATATCACGTATTTTTAGAATCCTATTTACAAATCTAATTGTTGTTACCATTTTCACGGTAAACAGTTTGGGGCCCACCGTGAGGCTAAAAATAATAGTAATTGTTCTCTTGTTAGAACGAAATCTTTAACACTTTTCTTGCCCATGATCTTTCGATTTCAGGTTAATGATCAGCTTGATAAGGGAAATTGAGGACGATAACCCCAAAAATCGCAAAGAGAACAGTATGACCGTTCTAACGGCTCACGCGACATCATAAGACCTCTATAGCACATCTAGATTAGTTCGAACAGACGCGGATCTACACGCCATGCAGCGGGGTAATGAAGCCTCGCACCACGATGGTGACACGCAACACGTTAACCAATAGGAAGCCCGAAAATTCCATCCTAGGTAGAATGGGAAGTTAATCTTCACATTATTTTTGAAATGTTGCAGGAACAGCATTTGGCTATCGCTCAGCTACAGAGCCGCTCGAAGACTCTCAGTGCGGCAACACCCAAAATATATCCTCATTTCGAGCAAGCACCCGAGGTATTGGGCAACGACGAACCGAAAACCTATCCTATACAGTAAGGATGCTAGAAGACCTAATCGTAAGGATCGAATCATGCTCGCGAAAACTCCTACAACAACCGTCTCCCAAAGATACAATCTCGGAACTCATTTCACCAAAGTCAAGAACGACGCAATCCCCCAGGAGTGACAGGACCTCAAGTCCTCACGGGCGCATCACCAATTATCCATGCCTATCCAAGAGCAGCGACCTCCAAAATGGAGAATTCGAGCCCGTCCCGATAAGGATATTTGAAGAAACTCCCTCAGAAGAAACTATGACGCAGTGCCACTGTTCGATAACTGATCTCGAGGACCCGCTCACTCTACCAACGCGGGTCCTGAGTAGTGAGGCAGCACATGCCTTCGCCCAAAACCCAAACAAAGCATACCCGGCGACTCCAGAGCAGTTCAAGGGAAGCTTGGTAGAATGTCCAGTCGAGGCCTTGTCGGATACCAGCAACCGACACCGGACCCAAATCAGGGCGGTGGATGACCCTCGAGGAATCTCCTCGGGTTCGGCATATTCGAGTTGATTCCTAGTAGAAGAGTTAATACTGAATGAATGGAGCCATCGTCCATATAGCGCAAACGGAAGAGATGATTTGAGATATAGCACGTCTCGCAAAAACAAGGCAGTAGCCCGAGAACAACACCCTCGAGGAACCTCCAATGGTACCATATTCAACAAGACACAGTCGGCAGGGAAACCTCACCCGATAAAGCTCAACTTCAGCATTGCAGTTCTAAGCATAGTGGTCGCCATAAGCCAAGCTGGGAGCTCCAGGTGGCTCGGATCTATTCAACAAAAATCCCTCCAGGGAAACCATGGCCCGCCACGGGAATCACGAGACACTCAGAGTTATAGACCCAAAAGAGAAGCAACTAAGCCACTCAATAAAGGTCGACATAAAGTGTCGCCAAACAAGCAAACCTGGATCCAGCTCCACGGACAAAAGGAGATCAGACAAAACAGAGCCGGCGAGCCGCGGTGCGTCGTCATAGCTATCAAAGGGTGGTGGCATCTCGCGAAGATCCGTAGAATGTAGAATGAAAGTGCCCATCACCAGAAAGGGGCGGTCCCATAAAATGCTCCCAAAGGACACCCTCTCGCTCGAGGAAAAGGACGCCGAGATTCCACCTTCGCATCGCATTAATATATTTTTAATCCCTCCTTTCATTTTGACTCATTTCAAATAAAATATGCATTTATGAGTACAAGTGGATCGGCCAAATTATACCGATAATGTCGGGTTGAAGTGACAATCCGGACCAACGTTTCTCTCAGACCGGATACCTGATTGCCACAACGACCAAATCTCTCCCCCAGCGCGGCCCGCCCAAGCTCTGGCTGATACATCAAGCAACACCGTGCGCAGACGCTTTGTACAGTCAATGGCGAATACATCGCCTGGGCGTGATTCCGACCCTGCTTCGCCAAAGGTGCAAAACCCCACGACAAACGTTGGGCTAAGGCATCTAGGAACAAATGACAAGAGGAGATCCCTCACCTTATGCCCATGACCGGCGTTGCGCTCGAATGAGATCAAAAGGTAAGGATAATCACATCCTCGGTCAGGCCTGGCCAGACGAGGAAGACAACTTCCGTGGGGCTTACTCCCCGGAACGCAGCCTCCATTAATCATTTCCTTTCCTTTCTTGTTTCTAATCTGTACACAGGCAGCCAGCCGAGGCATTCGGTAGCTCTTGATCCCGCTCGAGGGTCCGCAGCCACCACGGGGCTCGCCGGGCATTCTTTCCTCAACCGGGTTTCTAATGTGAAGAAGGTTCTGCCAACAAGATTATTAGGAGGACTGCATATTCCCATGGAGGGGACCCGACGAGACTGTGATCTTCTCTCCTGAAATTTTCCAATATGGAATCATACAAGCACATCAGATAATCAAGGAAGCCACACCCTTGTGGACCAGACTCCCAGCAATAGGACAACATGTATTTACAGCTTATATTTTTACCAAACAATGATGAATATTTTCTTTAAAGCATTCCACACCTCGAAGAAGACTATTTCAGCTTATCCACAACAAGAAACCTCTCCGACAGATGTATCTCGGGATAACCGGAGACTTAAAAAATCTGATATCCGGAAGACCCCAGGGTTGAAACGTGGGGCTCACCACGTCCTCGTGGTGCAACTTCGAGCTCACGAGAAGCAGTCTTCAGGCTTAAACACCTCGATGACTCGGAGACTACCACCAATCTCCACGTACTGCAAAATCCAAAATTGTAAGACCCTAATAGGTAGCCTCTGCAAAACCAGATCTATTCTCCACACACTGTAAGACCTCAACAGGCATGGCAAACTGTAAGACCTCAACAAGCATGAAAAATCTCGCAGTTTAGGCTATACATCACATTTGTAAGAATCCCTAAAGAGCATACCCTCGGTGTAGACACCTAAAACTGCTTCTCAGAATTAAAAATGGCCCTGGCAAAATGCATATGACTCTGGTCAAAACGGCTGCTACTGCCCAAAAAACACAACTCGAGGACGCCCGATTGTCGCCAAAAAAATCCTCTAAATCTACTTCGGAAAGAACTTAAAAACAGGCTTCCCTCAACAGGCAAAAAATGAGTCCCGACCATGTCGGCTCCAAAATTGCAAGAGTGTCTATCTACTCGACCTATGAGCTATAAACCTTTCGAGGTGCTCAAAACATCGCCGACTACGACTCGAAATTGAGGTTCTTTTAAAACCTATGACGGGTTAGGAAAAAATATTCAATAAGACCTTAACAAGAGGAAACAAAGCCTACGAAAAGCCTCCGGGCCTCACATCAAAAGGTCTCACGACCAAACAGCGTATGTGCAATTGTCGCCGGCTAAGCAAGCCTCCGAGCCTCACATCAAAAGGTCTCTACGACCATACAGCATAAGAGCCATTGTCGCCAGCTTGAACATTAACAACTTGAGGATTAAAGTGAGCTCGAATCGCAACCCGATTCGGAGACCGGATCCAAAATAGTTAACAAAACAAAGCCTCTAGGCCTCACACTAAAAGGTCTCAATGACCAAGCAACGGAAAGGCCACCATCGCTGGCCGAGAGCTCAAATGAGATTTAACGATCGATTATAGCTCGAATCGCAATGCGACTTGGAGACTGGACCCAAAAATTATAATACTCCCAAGAGTGTGACATTGATGCCATTATCGCCGACCGGAACCTCCAGAAAAATTAAAGGGTCAATTACAGCCCGAATCGCAATGCGACCCAGACACTGGACCCCGAAAATCGCCAAATGCCCAAGGGAAAAAAATAAAAACCATTATTGCTAGCCCAAACGGGCTCGAGGGTAAGTTAGGCTTGATTCGGATCCCGACTCGGAGACTGAACCCGAAGGTAGTCGAAAAATGCAAAACCTAAAGGCTACTCTAGGATTGAATTGATCCAGTGCAAAAACTCCAGCAAGCAGAAATACAGAAATCACAAGTTGCGTGGTTTCCCCCTCTTTATTATTACATGTCAATAACAGGGCACAATCTCGGCCTGTGTCGTAGGGTGAGATCTATATATGTATATACAAAGCAAAGAAGGCAAAGAATGTTTGTTCCCCCATTTTTATTTCCTTTTTGGCAACTACAGCCCATCGGCCTTCTCCTCATCATCAGATATCAAAAACTTGGCATCAATCTCCGCTCCCTTGGTGTTTTCAATCTCCTCCAAGAGATCGAAGCCTCTGGCACAAATATCTTCGAGGGTCTCCCTCCGAGATCTATATTTGTCATATTCCCTACTATTGCATGCACTATCAAGGGACTTCTTCAGCTCTTCCCTAACAACAGTGGCACTATTTGAATAGGCTGCTATCTTTTGCCCTACCCGGTTGTTATTTATTACGACCATGGCTCGGATGTTCGCCACCTTAATTTTTTCCCTCGATAGCTCAGATGAGAACCTCGTGATCATCTTCGCCCGAGTAGAGTCATTCGTGCGAGCAGCCTGGAGTTGCACATCAAAAGCGGATGTCACGGCCTGAGCTCTCTCTTTGGCCTCCGAATTAGCATTAACGCATGCTTGTAGCTCGGCAAATTCATGATTGGCAGCACCAACCTCACCCCAGAGCTGCTCCATCTCATCCGCCTTGCCTTTCAACGGGAATAGCAGTGCTTAAAAGGTCAACAAAGATAGATAAAGGGATGGGAAAGAAATACAAACCAACACATAAGGCAGAATACTTGTTTCTCCAAGAAAGCCTCCCGAGCACGGCCTCAATCCGCCCCGCACCTTAAAGAAACGAGCTTCCCGCAGCTGGGTCTCGCGATGAAACAGCTCGACTTTGAGCCTTTCAAAAGCTTGAAAAAGACAAGCCAAGCATATGAAGAAAAAAAAGAAGAAAGTACCGGGCCGGAACATCCTTATCATGGTCGAAAACTCACCGCAAGAACAAAATGATGAGCTTGACTGAGGGCCGAAGCTATGTTCAATAAAGCTTCAGTCCCGAAAGCTAGCCGACCGTCCGAGTCATTTCCTCTCAACCGCTATGGAGAAGGTGCCTCACCGCAAGCCTTTTCACACCACAAAACATCTTTTATTTTGCTAGCACTCCTCGATTCTTGAACCGGCAGTCTCGTCTCGAATAAACTCCCAGCGCCTATAGTATGGGAAGCAAGTAGGTCAGCAAAGAGGAGGCCACCCCTGAAAAGAAAAGAGAATGGTGGAAAGAGAACGTCAGGCACCTACCATGATAATTTACCTCCCACCTCCCTTTCAAAAGATCTTTCCACAGGCACCTATCATGAGTCCAGCATGCTGCCAGCTTACGAGACCATTCAGCTAAGTCTGGAACCTCATCAGGAAACTAACGAGTTGCTATAAGCAAAAGGCGGGAAGAAATCATTGTGAGTCTGACCTCATATGAAGAAAAAGACAGCTCAAACAGAGTGCTTACGTGTGGAGTTCCATTTTTCGGAGAACGGTAAGAATTCTCCGGGGATAATGTCAGTCGTCCGAACTCGAACAAACAAGATCGTCATTCCATGGTCTTCATTCTCTTGACCGTCGATCATAGAAGCTCGAGTAGACCTACACTAAAGAGCAACCAGGCCTCGAAAGCATAATGGCCGGTACAACCTTATGAGGTGACTAAGAGTAAAATCTATCCCAGCCTTGTCGGTAAAGTATCTGATCGACCATACTATGCTCCAGAAGAAGGGATGAACCTGCGCCAGCGTTACTTGATACCTTTTACCAAAATCAAGCATAACCCGGTCCGGGGGAACCTGGCATGAGAACGTCGGTATACACGCTCAAGAAACCTTCAACATACATCGTGACGTTCTCCTCGGGGGAAGGGGCTTGCAAGACCACACCTTCCCCCTACCCATATTTTCTCTTGATCACCCCGAGGTCCCCATCTACCACCAAAGAGGTAATTCTCGACGTGTGCCCCCGGTGTCCTGGAATATTGGGACCCGGCATAGCAATGCTCCTCGAGGCAGTGTACTTCCAACACTGCTCCCCCATGTTAGAGGAGGGCCACTATCGCCAGCCGAAGGTAGAATACAGGAAGGAGTTTCCTTCGTCCGAGCATCAAACGTCGAAGCGGCGGCATAGGACACAACAGAATAATGGGAAGAAGAGGATTATCCAGGCAGAAATCAGCTAACCCCTCTTGCTAGGGCTCGACCTCCGAGCAGAAATCAAAAACCAGTGTCATATATGTTGAGATCAACTCCATCAGGTGTACCGTCAAGAATGTTGGCAATAAGGCCTTCCCCTTTGAAGGAAGTTCCACCCGTGGCACCAACCATCCTCCTGACGTCTCTCAACTCTACTGATGAGACTGGATAATTTCGAATAAAGTCGTTCAGGTAATCAACTCTATTGAATAGTGGCCCATGCCCTTGGAAGGCTCCGAACTTCGTCCCATCTGAACCTATAGGCCTGCTGGCAGAAGCTACATCGAATCTGGCCGAGTGATTCAGAACCACATCGGCTTCCTCATTAACGACCTCCAGCTCCTTAGCCTCACCGGCCCTCACCGGCCCAAACTTAGTAGCCTCCAACTGGGGCACCTGCGAACCCCTCTTGCTGGGCCTCGACCTCCTCCTCAGCGGACTGTCATCATCATCTTCCCCGCCGACACCAGGATCCGAATCGAAGGTCGGGATAGCAGTCACGTCAGGTCAGGCAATGCCCACTCTTATTTTCTTTTTCTTGTTCGTGTCGAGCCCCAAGGCCACCGTTTCACCACCAGGGGGTGGCCTCATCAGCATATTTTCTCCAAGGCCTGCACCAACACGATGAATGAATAATGCCATTGATTAGAGCCCAAGGGGAGTAAAAAATATGAGACACATGTAGAAAAGAAACCTCACCATGGTTCTTGGCCACTCAGCACTTCTCGGCCATGATAGCCTAGGACCGGAGATGATATGGAAACCTCCTTTCCAACAGCTCGATCCACCTTGCCAAGTCTTGGATCTCCTCGAGATGCCAAGGAGAGGCATGATAAAGTCTCCAAGAGGTTATCACGACGCTCGAAAGAAAAATTGAGAAACGATTAGAGGGAAAATATAAACGATTAGAGGGAAAATATACTTACGCCGATGGTTCCACCGTTTGGGAAAGGGCATCCATTGGACTAGGATGATGTCTGAGGTTCGCACCCGAACCAACCAACTCATCCACCCCCGATCCTTCCCTGCATCAACGCTTGTAAAGAATGCTTTTTTAGACCATTGCCAAAGCTTGATCAAGCCTCATTATAGCCGAGGATGGTATAATCCGACCAGATGGTTGAGGGTGAAAACTTCACCTGTGATCTCCTCAGTAAAGTGCCTGAGCATCAGCACAATCCTCCAAAAAAACGGGGAGATCTGGCCAAGGGTCACTCTATACCAAATTCAGAAGTCGAGGATCACCAGATCAATTTTCAAAGGAGGAGATTCTACGGATTCGTTGGGACCCAGGGTGAACAGATAAGTATACACGTAAAGAAAACCCTCCTTGAAACCAATAATATTGTCACCGGAGGTAGGAATTTCCACTGTCACTGCTTCACTCCATCGACAGTCACTCCTCATATATTTGACATTAGTCACGACGCTAGTGTATCGAGGTACGTGCTCGCATCAGCCTGGCGCACACGCGGGAGTCTCGGTGTTAAAATCCTTCGACGTATCAAGCTCGGGAGGGGTCCACTGCTCTAAAAAAGGAATTGATTTATTCTCCGCCCTTGCCAACTGGGACAATAATACAGTGTCATTCTGATGGGGTACCATCCTGGAAGTCCTGACCATGAATAATGGTGACGCCTTTCCAAAAAAACAGAGAGATGACAATATGTCGAATAAGTTGAAATTCTGGTTCACAAGCCTAGAGTAAGGGAGAAGATGAGGAGCATCTGGCGATCAGAGCATTTTATAGGAATGGATTGGGGAAGCAGAAGGGACAAACCTGTAGCAGTTCATAAACTCCTCGATTGCTGCATATGATGGCGGCCCCGCACGGTTCCTGGGACTATGGCATTTAATGCTCTTATAGGGATGACGTTATGGTAATAACGGCCTCGAGGCTATGATTCAGTATCATTTCCTATCACTTTGATATAGGAAATGCAGAGACTATCTGTGTGCGGTAAAATTGGAAGATTTTCCTGCCATCAAAGTACGTTCGGAGTACCCTAATGGCACGTCGAGGCCATAAGGTTATGGTCGAGCTCCTTATCTCGAGTATAATCTGTAGCTCTATAGTGGCTCAAAGGTTAGAGGATCTGTCCACAACCTAGTTTCTTGTCCAGATGTCTCATCCTTATATCTTTACTTTTAATGCACCATGTACTATATCGAGTCCCCTCGCCTATATAAGGGGGACTCACCCTGCCTTGTAAAGGACTGATGTTGCTACACTTCTCCATAATGCAATAATCTCTCTCTCTCTCTCTCTCTCTCTCTCTCTCTCTCTCTCTCTCTTTCTTCTAAGTTATTTGCCTTCATCGACCTCAAGGTCACCTTAGCAATTTATTATTTCTTCGTTTGTTCTTCATTATTTGGCTCAAGATTGGTAGTATAGAGCCTTACTTATCTATATCTTTGTTTTTTATCCCCTTCCCGACTACCCCCGATAAGCCCGAGATAAGCTCAAGGCTCGGCTCCGAGGTACCTACTAGCTTGCTTTGCGCCCGAGAAATGTCCCTTTATTGGTTCGATTACTGCTTTAGTTAACTCGATCTTTACCAGCTTACTTCACATTTTAGCACTAACCATCCTTACAAACTAATTCGGGAATAGGCCAAGTATTTTTAGAATCTCATTTACAAATCTAATTGTTGTTACCATTTTCACGGTAAACAAATATGAATATGGGCTCTATATTCGGCCGAATATGTTTATTTCAGCATAGCTCTCCTTATAGAAGAGTATTCGGACTTTGGGTGTTATTTCATCATCGGCTATTTCACGTAATGTTATATTGTGCCGTGTGTGTTGCGAAACGACTTGGTAAATTTATTATGTGTTGAGGTTTCGCGTAGCGATGGTGTTATGTGAGTAGGATGGCTCTTTAGTTTCAGAACATATATTGCACCTCAATTGTGCTTGAGTTTGTTTGCTTATGGCGCTATATGTCCCCTTAGGGACTGCATTATGCACTTAGCGTGCTTGTGACCGACATTCTATATTTTTGTAGTAATGAGCAATTTAGCTCGATGTGTATCTCCTTATATGAGTTTTATGTGCAGATCGGGTTACGTGTGATAATAGGCTAAGTCTAGGTGATTTGGCAAATGTTTATACTCCCGCTTGATTATGTTTCAATGTCATAATATGGTTAAATGATGAAAAATGGTCTCTAATTGTGAATTTTACACATTTCAGTATGGTGAGCCTATATGGTATCTTAAAGTTGTGATTGGAGCTACATTGGAGCAAGGAAGACCCCTCGGAGCTGAGTGCGCGCAAGGACGAGACAAAAATTGAAGAAATAATTGTCCAGATTAGCGCGAAGTTAGCGCGATCGCACTAGTCTAGAAGCTAGAGGCAAACTAGTGCGAACTCTAGCGCGAGCTCTAGCGCGTTTGCGCTAGTCCCAGTTCGGAAAAGACCTGTTAAGGGAAAAGTTGGAAATTAGGAGGAAATTCCACTTAACCTATATAAAGTCAAGCTCGCCCAAGGATTTAAATATGAAGGTTTTCATCGTTTAGTGCAAGAAATAGAGGTAAGAGGCAAGGAGGAAAATCCAACGTCAAGTTCTTTTCTTCTTCTTATTTTTATGTTTTGAATTAAATTAAACATTATTGAGATGAATACTGCTATGAGTAGCTAAAACCCATTGTATAGGGTCATAGGTGAAACATGATTGTTGTAGTGCAGTGTTTAATTTAATGAAGTTGATTTTATCATATTGGGTTGTTTATTTAATTCTGTTCTCAATTATTTTGCTGAGTAGCTAACAGTGAAATATTATCTACGAATTTAGAATTGAACTCGAAAGTGGGAACTTTGGATTGCATATAGAATTAAATAGAGCAATTTCTTGAACCTGGGCATCGGGGAACGGATTCGCAATTAGGATAGACATATACCCAATAGCCTTGCTTGGTTGAAATACTGGAACTGTAAACGCATTCTTGTTAATCTTAATTACATATACATATAGGCATTGAGTTAATTTGAATAGGCGAGTAAGGAATCGAAAGATCCTTATGAACATTATCAACCCTGTTAATCAATAACCCAGATAAATCAATTAGTTATTTTAAGCCAAGAACGCAACATGATTGTTACCTAACCCGTGACCCTGGAATATCTCGCTCTATTGATTGTTAATCGAAATTACTGTTTGTTTGGTTGATTATTCTAGTTATTTTAGTAATTGATATTTTTAGGTAGTAAATTAGAGACAACTATATTTTGTGAGAAATCTCTTGGATCAATAAGTTAATTGAGTTTGAATCGGTCAAAAGTTAATCACAAGTCTTCGTGGGAACGATACTATACTCACTACTTTATTACTTGACGACCATGTGCACTTGCGTGGGTGTTTTGATCGCAACAAGATTTTGGTGCCGTTGCCGGGGACTTAGAAATTAGCTACTTGACTGAGTTAAGCTTTTATTGATTATTTGTTCAAGCTTTAATTTTTCGTTTACCTGGTTTGTGTGAACACAGGCTTTTCTTCTTAATGCGGAGGAGCCTAAGCGCAAACAATCTACTTCCCCTTGATCCTGAAATTGGAAGAACACTTCACAGAGTAAGGAGGGAAGTAGACGCAAGAACCAGAATTGAAGGAGAGTTGGACATAGTAGTCCAACCACAGCCAATAGAGATGGCAGGGAATGAGGAACGCGCGGTGATTGAAGCTACAAGGCCCAGTCTTGCTAATATGACTCAAGCTATTGTGAAGCCTGATATCACAGGGCACTTTGAACTCAACCAGTACATGGTGCAGCTGATCCAGTCCACAGGGCAATATGTGGGTCTATCTCATGAAGATCCGCAAAGGCATATTCAGAATTTCTTGGAAATTATGGACCTTACAATTATCCGAATGTTTCCAAGGACTATGTCAGGATGACACTTTTCCCCTTTTCACTGCTTGGGGACGCTAAGGAGTGGTTGCAGAAGGAGCCCGCAAACTCAATCTACACTTGGGATGATCTAGCAAGGAAATTCTTAATCATTTTTTTCCCCACTAAGAAAACAAAGGTATTGAGGAGTCAAATTCTTGGGTTCGAACAACGAGATGGTGAGATACTTCGTCAAGCGTGGGAAAGGTACAAAAAGATGCTCAAAGACTATCTACATCATTGCCAAACTGACTAGGTATTGGGTCACACTTTCGTGGATGGGTTAGATGATGCCTCAAAGATGAATCTTGATTCAGCTGTGGGGGTAGTTGTATGGCCAAATCGTACAGTGAAATCCAAACCTTGCTAAATAACTTCACCGCTAATGATCATAATTAGTAATGTGAGGGTGATTCACAAAAGGCAATTAAGCAGAAATCAGCTGGTGTACTTGCGCTCGACGACTTGACAGCCATGAGAGTCGATATTTCAAAGTTGGCTAATCAGATGACTAGGATGACAATGCAGCAACCACAACCAATGCAACATGTACAACAAATGGCTATTTGCTGCGAATTATGTGGTGATAATCATATGAGCGACATGTGCCATACTAATCCTGAATCCATATACTATGTGGTGCAGCAGAATAGAGGTCCACCGAATCAGCATGCACAATACGGGAATTATTACAATCCAGATTGGAAGAATCATCCCAACTTCTCATGGGGTGGAAATCAGCATAATCAGAATCACTATAGACCCCAAAGGAATTTCAATCCACCTCAGAAGCCACCCCAACAAATGGAAGAGAGTACAAGTGATTTGCCAAAGAAGTTGTTGCTTGAGAATCAGCAGCTCAGAACCGATTTAAGAAATCTTAAAAGGTAGATAGGGCAGTTGGAAATGAATCTGAACACTAGACCTATAGGCGCTCTCCCCAGTGATACAGAAAAGAATCCTTAAGTGAATGCAATTACACTCAGAAACGGGAGAGTGCTGGAGGAAGTGCCAAAGAAAAGAAAAGACAAAGCCACACCCGAGAAAGAGTTGATACCTAAGGAAACTCATGAATCGAAGAATACTGATGCAATTCCAGAGCCAGTGGAGGCTACAAAGCCACCACCACCTTTACCCCAGAGATTGCAGAAAAAGAATGATGATCGCATGTTCAAAAGAATTCTCTCCATGTTAAGCTAGGTTCAAATAAATATTCCACTTGTTGATGTACTCCATGAAATTCCAAAGTATGCTAAGTACATAAAGGATATAGTGGCTCAGAAGAGAAGACTGAATGAATTTGAGACAGTGGCACTTATTGAGGAGTGCACCTCAAGGGTCCAGAACAAGCTTCCTCAAAAGCTTAAGGATCCTGGCAGTTTCACCATTCCGGTATGCATTGGTAATATTGATGTGGGTCATGCTCTTTGTGATTTAAGGGAGAGTATAAATCTGATGCCCTTATCTTTGTTCAAGCAATTAGGTCTAGGAGCTCTAAGGCCAACTACTGTGATGTTGCAGCTGGATGATAGATCAATAGCACACCCCGAGGGTGTGATTGAAGATGTGTTACTGTAAATTGGAAAATTTATCTTCCTAGCTGACTTTATTATCCTGGATTATGAGGCTGATGAACTGGTCCTAATCATATTGGAGAGACCTCTCTTGGCTACTGGTAATGCAATTATTATAGTGAGAGAGGGCAAAATGATTTTTGAGGGTGGATGATGAGGAAGAAGTCTTTAATGTGTACAAAGCAATCCAACTCTCCCACCACTATGAGGAGCTCTCAATGACATCCGTTGATGAGGTTGATGAGCAAATTCTTGACACGAGTGTATAGAAAGATGACTCTCTAGAGAAAGCACTTATGTTGATTAATAGCATGGGAAAAGATGAGTAGGTTGAGGAGATGATGCACATCCTGGATATATCTTGTGCTTACATGCATGGGATACACCCCTTTGAGCCTTTGAATAGGCCAGATGGGCCACACCCCCAAAACGACAATTGAGGAGGCACCAAAATTGGAGCTTAAACTATTGGCCCCTCACCTTTAATATGCTTATTTTGGTGACTCTAACACTTTACCTGTTATTGTTTCTTCTAAATTGTCTAAATTTCAGGAAGAGAAGCTGCTGAGGGTGTTACGTGAGCACAAGCGAGCACTTGGGTGGACAATGTCTGACATCAAAGGCATTAGTCCTGATTTTTGCATCCATAAAATCCTCATGGAGGACGGACACAAGCCCAGTGTAGAGTAATAACGCCGAATCAATCCAATCATGAAAGAAGGGGTAAGAAAAGAAGTGATTAAGTGGCTCGATGCAGGTATTGTATTTCCAATCTCAGATAGCAAATGGGTAAGCCCCGTTCAATGTGTACCTAAGAAGGGGGGATGAATGTGATTGTTAATGAAAATAATGATTTGATTCCCACAAGAATTGTCACTGGGTGGAGGATTTGTATGATTACCGAAAATTGAATAATGCCACCCGAAAGGACCACTTCCCTCTCCCCTTTATTGACCAAATGCTTGATAGATTGGCTGGCCAGGAATACTACTATTTCCTATATGGTTACTCCGGGTATAATCAGATTGCTATAGCCCCAGAGGACCAAGAGAAAAACAGATTTACGTGTCCCTATGGCACGTATACGTTCAAGAAAATTCCCTTTGGTCTTTGTAATGCACCTGCAACTTTTCAAAGGTGTATGATGGCTATTTTTACTGATATGGTTGAAAGATTTGTAGAAGTGTTCATGGATGATTTTTCTGTGTTTGGGTTCTCTTTCGATAACTGCTTAATGAATCTCGATAAAGTACTTGCTAGATGTGAAGAGACAAACCCGGTGCTAAACTGGGAAAAGTGCCACTTTATGGTACGTAAAGATATAGTATTGGGGCACCATGTGTCTAAAAATGGTTTTCAAGTGGACAAAGCAAAGGTGGAAGCGATTGAAAAATTTCCCCTACCAATGTCCGTCAAAGGCATTCATAGTTTCTTGGGCCATGCAGGTTTTTATCGTCGTTTCATTAAAGATTTTTCGAAAATTTCCTCTCCCTTGTGCAGGTTGCTTGAGAAAGTTGTTTCCTTCAAGTTTGATGATGCCTGTCTGAAAGCATTTGAGGAGCTAAAGGGAAGGCTAGTGACCGCACCAATTATCATTGCCCCGGATTGGGAGAAACCCTTTGATTTGATGTGTGATGCGAGTGACATAGCTATTGGAGCTATTTTGGGGCAAAGGAGAAATAAAATCTTTCACTCCAGCTACTATACGAGCAAAACTCTGAATCCAGCCCAAATGAATTACACAGTTACTGAAAAAGAGTTGCTTGCAGTGGTGTGGGCGTTTGACAAGTTCAGATCATATCTAGTGGGGACCGAAGTCCTCGTCTACACAGATCATTCAGCTATTAGATACTTGTTTGAGAAGAAAGATGCCAAGCCGAGACTCATTCGTTTGGTCCTTCTCTTGCAAGAGTTTGACTTAGAAATCTGAGATCGAAAAGGGACAGAGAGCCAAGTGGCTGATCACTTGTCCAGGTTAGAAAATCGGAGCCATGTAGCTGAAGGAGGGTCTATCAACGAAACATTTCCTGATGAGCAGTTATTGGCAATCACTTCTAATGAAGCCCCATGGTATGCAAATTATGTGAATTTCATTGCAAGTGGGGTGACACCACCGGAATTGACACCCGATAATGTTCCTACATGATGTGAGGTTCTATATGTGGGATGAGCCGTTGCTATATCGGCTACGCACAGATCAGTTGGTGCGAAGATGTGTTCCAGAAGAAGAGATGAATGCAATATTGCATGACTGTCACGCGTCACCATACGGAGGACGTTTTTTAAAAGGAAAACACAAGCACAGAGCCGCCGTGGAGGCTGGGTTTCATCTTTTCTTCAACCAACTTATTCTTTTTATGTTTCTTTGTATGATTTGTTGTTTTGCTACCATGTCTATGTGGAGCTAAACTTCACGTTGTAGGGTTCTGGTTCTTTCATGACTATTGTTATTGGGAAATTGATTTTGATTTCTCAGTTTATCATATTGGTTTATTTATTCAACCCTGCACTTAATTATTTGATTGCTTGATCACCAATTGAATACTATCTATGAATCTAGAGTTGAACTCGAAAGTGGGAATTCTAGATTGCATATAGTATTGAGTAGAGCAAGTTGTTGAACCTGGGCATCGGGGAACGGATTCGCGGTTAGGATAGACATATACCTAATTGTCTTGCTTGGTTGATTTACAATAATTATAAATGCGTTCTTGTTGATTCTAATTCCATAGACATATAGGAGTTAGGTTAGCTTGAATAGGCTAGTAAGAACTCAACAGATTCTTTTGAGCAATATTAACCTTGTAAACCAATAAACTAGATAAATTAGTTAGTCAATTCAATTGAAGAATACAATAGGAATGTTAGACAGCCCATAACCCTAGATCATTTTCATTACATTGATATCATAAATATTTGCTCTTTCTCTCTGTTAAAAGTTCATTATTTATATTCTTTATTTAATTAGTTTAGAACCAAATACTTCTAGGTTTAATTCTTGTTTAGATAATTAGGATAGTCTAATTTAGTTAATAGTTAATCACAAGTCCTCATGGGTTCGACATCCGACTTTTAGTCACTTTATTACTTGACGACCGCGTATACTTGCGTGTGCGTGTGCGTTTGGCCGCAACAAGTCCCCGATGCCCAGACCTGCAGGCGCTCTCCCCAGTGATACAGAAAAGAATCCTCAAGTGAATGCAGTTACACTCATAAACGATAGAGAGCTAGAGGAAGTGACAAAGAAAAGAAAAGACAAAGCCACACCTGAGGGAGAGTTTATTCCTAAGGATAGATGCCAAGAACCGGAACAATCACCAAGAGGCATGAGATGCCTTTGCAGAATATTCTGGCAGTAGAGCTATTTGATGTGTGGGGAATCGACTTCATGGGACCATTCCCATACTCTAATGGGCGCAGGTACATCTTGGTGGCAGTTGATTATGTGTCTAAGTGAGTGGAGTCCATTGCTCTTCCCACTAATGACTCCAAGTTAGTGGTGAGTTTTATAAAGAAGTACATCTTCACACACTTTGGAACTCTACGCATGTTGATAAGTGATGGAGGAATGCACTTTTGCAACAAATTGATGAATAATATCCTTGAAAAATATGGTTTCAAAAACAAGGTTTCCACGGCCTATCATCCCCAAACGAGTGGTCAAGTGGAAGTGTCAAATAGAGAGGTGAAGTAGATTCTGGAGAAAACAATGAATGGAAATAGAAAAGAATGGGCTGGAAAGCTCGACGACGTATTATGGGCATATCTAACTGCATACAAAACTCCCATAGGTACTTCTCCGTATAAATTATTTTATGGGAAGGCATGCCACTTGCTCGTCGAACTTGAACACAAAGCCTATTGTGCAATTAAAAAGCTAAACATGGATATGGAGTTAGCTGGGGAGAAGAGGTTGCTACAACTCGACGAGCTTGATGTGTTTCGCTTGCACGCATATGAAAATGCCAAATTGTACAAAGAGAAGACTAAGAGGTGGCATGACAAATGCATCTAACATCGAGAGTTTGAGCCGGGGCAATAAGTGCTGTTATTCAATTCGAGGTTGAAGCTCTTCCCCGGAAAGCTTAAATCTCATTGTTTAGGCCCTTTCATTGTGGTAAGTGTGAAACCTCATGGAGCTGTGGAGTTTTGGGATATGAGCTCCAACAGTACCTTCTTGGTAAATGGCCAGCGAATAAAACATTATTGGGGTGGTGACATTGCACGTCACAAGACCTCGATGAACCTGTCAGATGCTTGACAATGTGTTGAGTCGTGCCGCGACATTAAATTAGGCGCTAGATGTGAGGCAACCCATTGAATTGTTGTAACCGTCATGCTGTGACAATAACTAAGGCATTGGTTGGAAGGAAACCGAACAATAGTTGTAGTGTATTTGTACGTTTTGTAGCATGCTAACCAATGCAGGTGACAAAGGGCAGGCGAAAAGACCATCAACCAGGGTAAATACAGGTGAAAAAGCGCAAAAATGAGTTGCCCAGTAGCGCGATCGCTCTATAGTTCATGCTACACTTTGCGCTAACTGGGCGACATTCTGCCTAAGCTGCACAAACTAGCGCGAAGTTTGCGCTAGAGCTCGCGCTAAAAGCGTAATATTCTGCCTGGACCAGTGCGATCGCGCTAGTCCCGCCCAGAAATCACTCGATTTGGGTCGTTTTAAAGTTTATTTTTTTTATTTTTTTTATTTTTCCATTTATCTCTTCAGCCTAACTTAAATCCCCCTAATATACAAACCCTCCCCACGATTCACTTCCCTCTTCGTCCCAACTCTCACTATTCCCCCATCTCCCAACTCTCATTATTCCCTCTCCCCTCCCCCAATTTCACAATTTCATTCCTCCCACCAGGCTCACACACACGTCTTCTCTCTACTCACCGCCATCCACACCAGAGGTATGAGATCTAGTGCAATCTCTTCTTTTTTTTCTTCTTAATTTTTTTTAGATTTTTGGTTGTAGTCCAATGTGTTGTGTAGTAGTTTTTCTTTGCTTTTTAGGTGGAGGAATCGGGAGACTATATTGTGGTATTGGTGGGCGATAAGTATGGGGTGGGTGGTACTTGATTTGTGCTATTGATGAGATTTTGGGGTGGATTCATGTTCTAGAATACTCAAAAGGGTTGTGAAGGCCTAATGCCAACAAGGTGTTTGTGGAAAGGCCTTAATGACTGTTACTATGTAGTTGTGACCACTCAAGTAGGTGAAGTCTGAGTAACCGCAATGTGTCACATCTTTGTGCTAAACCTTGCTAATGTAGCCCCATTTCAGGTATTATGGCACCATCGTGAAAGCACCGCTCCACAGGTCCATCATCAAGCAGCCAAGCCGACGCAACAAGACCCAGGGGGCAGCACAGGCATCCCCTTTCTGCTGGAGTGAATTCATATCAATCCCCCTTTCCGGAATTGGCTGTTTAGTGGCCTTCTCCGCAAAGCGACCTTCATAAAAGAGCCAGGGTGTAAGGCCCCGTGAAATCCCTACTCGAAAACCTGGATCCCGTGGTGCCAAGTTAGGAACATGTGTTAGAAATTAATAAATATGCTTCGCGGCGAGCAAGCTCGTCGTGGCGCGGACCTTTTGGGATTTAATAATGCATTAAAAAGTCAAGAATAAGTTCCCAGAAAAATGCAAGAAATGCGGTCCAAAATGCGGTCCCATAATCGAAATGTGGACCGCATACCTGCCGCAGAGTGAGGCAGAATGTTGGTTAAAATTGAAGTCAGTAATGCGGTCAAAATGCGGTTGCATAATCGAAATGCGGACCGCATAGTCGTCGCATATTTTCCTTTGACCTTTGCGAGGGTCAGTTCTGCGGTGCACTTTGCGACCGCAGAACATGAATGCGGACCGCATTCTTACCGCAGACTGAGTCAGAATGTTTAGTTTTTGGGGAGCATTTTGCGGTCCATTATGCGGACCGCTTGTTAACTCTGCGATCACAAAGGCGACCGCATAATTGACTCGGGGCTCCAATTTTCTAATTTTTAACCCGACTTCCATATCGATATATCCGGTGTTATAGCTCATTTTGAGCATTCTTCTGAGCATTTCTAGAGAGAGAAAGAGGGTTCTTAGAGAGGGAAGGTCTCCCATCAAATTATTTCATACGATTGGGCTAAATCATTGAAGAAAATCAAGTGAAGGCTCCTGAATCTTCATCCCAAGAGGTAAGGCTCCATCACCTCATCTCATATTTGTATACTTAGCCATATGGGGTCATTAGGGAAGTAATTCATGGGTATCAGAATGAATCTCTTGCATGCATGCCACCATAGAGTATTGGAAAGTAGTAAAATTAAAAAAAAATGGGCAATTGGGGATACAAAATGATAGAAATTCCTCACAAAAATGGGCCTAAGGTCATAGTGCACCTTTAGTGTTTAATGATATGCTCGAACCAAGCTAGAACTTCAGTTCCGTCTCTAATTCTCAATTTAACTTGAAATTCTTGCTCAATAGATCGAAGCGCTAGGAGTCCCGAAAAATTGTAAAAGAATAAGGAAAAGCTTTATTGAGGTATGTATGGCTAAAACCCCATTTTATTAGAAATCGAGCTCCGTTGGTGCTTACGAATGTGTGGTAAGAGTTGAATTGGCTAGTGCATTGATTGTTATTGCGAAATTAATTGATTTGCATATAACTATACATATTCGTGAAGGATGTGCCTCA
>MU770564.1:36985-56018 GCA_026770625.1 Nicotiana glauca | reverse complement strand
GTTTTCAACCAAACTTTGCAGGAAGCGCTTAACCAATATTTATGACCTGTACCGGGCGTCGGAACCAAAATACGAGCCCGATACCTATATTTTCTAACCCATTTTCATTTTCATTTTTCCTTAATAATTTCAGAAAATAATTTAACAGAAAAATTCATATCTCGGGCTCTAGGCCTCGGAATTTGACTCCGGACACATGCCCGAGTCCCATATTTTTCTACGGACCTTCCGGGACCGTCCAAACTCGGGTCCGGGTCCGTTTACCAAAAATGTTAACCAAAGTCAACTATATCAATATTAATATCAAAATTCTTCAAATTTTTCACATAATTCACATATTTCAACATAAAAATTTTCCGGCTACGCGCCCGGACTGCGCATGCAAATCGAGGCACTATAAAATGAGATTTTCAAGGCCTCGGAAGCACGAAACAGATGAGGAAAACAGGTGATGACCCTTTGGGTCGTCACAAGACATGACAAATTTCTTCTTCTCTTTTATCTCAGTTGAGAATTGGAAGTTGATCTCATTGATTTAAAATATTTTTTTCAATCCAAATACATAAATTATAAGATAAGGATATATATATATATATATATATATATATATATATATACACACACACACACACACACACACACACATTGTGTGTCATTTTTAAAAAAATTACTATTATTAACAAACTGATATGATATTTGAATTTGAATTCAAATGCAATTTGAGTAGTTTGCATTGATGTTAAGCCAAGTATGATGTCGACAAAAAACTATTTGATAATTTTAAGACAATATGTGCAATGTTATATAATAACAATCAACTAATTTAACATTTAGTAATTCAAAGAACAAAAAAATTTATATATAGGGTATTCAATATGAATATAAAGTTTTAGAAATTGAAATTCTAAAATAAAATATTTTTTGAAAGATAACAACATACCAAATAAGAGTTTAAGCCATAGTAAAAGAGTCACGTCATAACCAAAGAGTCGTTCATATTGTGTCAGCCTTTGTGCTTTGCCATAAATACAAGTTATTGTTTCGCTTCGTGACTATTTTTAGGTTCCAATGACTCCAATAAGAATGGTGCAAAAAAATCACTACGAGATTTGAAACAATATTAGGTTTTTTTTCATATAGTATTTTTTAAATTAATATCTAACAATTATTTATAATTATATAGAATGTTTAAAAGTTAAGGTTATTTTCATATAATTCAAATTTAGTGTGTGACAACCCGGCCAGTCGTCTCATGAGTTACCGCTCCATTTTTTCCCATTTCTACTTCTTTATACTTTATTTATCTGTGCTATGTGATATCGGGTTGGTCGAATCGAATCCAGAATGATTTTGGTAAAGTTTGAGACACTTAGTCTCTAAAAGTATTTTAGAGTTAGAAATATCAACCGAGAGTTGACTTATTGGTAAACGGCCTCAGAATGCGGATTTATGGCTCAGATAGCTTCGTTAGGTGATTTGGGACTTAGGAAAGTGTCCAGAATATTTTTATGATGTCCGATGTAGAATTAGGCTTAAATTGACGAAAGTTAATTTTTGGCGATTTTCGGTAACAGGTTCTTAATGTCATTTTGGATATGTTTGCAAAATTTCAGGTCAATCAGAGTTGTTTTGGATAGTTTCGGCGTCGTTGGTGGAATTTAGGAATTTCAAAGTTCATAGACTTGAATTTGATGTGATTTTGGTGTTTTGATGTTGTTTGTGATGTTTCGAAGACTCAACTAAGTTCGAATGATGTTATGGGACGGGTTAGTATATTTGTTGTGATTTCCGAGGGCCTCGGGTGGATCTCGAAAGGTTAACAGATCAATTTAGATTAGAAGAAAAGGTACTGCATTTTTTTCACAGCAGCATGAATAGTAACTCGGATGAACAGTAACTCGGGTGAACAACACTTGGGGTGAACAATAAAACATGTGAGCAGTATTTAAATAAACCCTCCGCAACCATTAAACCCTTTTACATCATTTTTGAACGGGAAAAGAGCTTTGAGACGATTTTGAAGAGAGACAATCATTGTTCTTCGTTGAGGTAAGGATTTTGGACCCTAAAACTCGATTATTTATGATTAAGGAAATAAATATCAGTATTTAATTCATGAAAATCAGTAAAAAATGTGAAGTTAGGGCTTGAGATTATGAGACATTCTAGGGATGATTTGAGGGGTTAAACGAACTCTGATTATCGAGTTCTTTATATTTACAGACTCGTGAGATGACGAAGAATATTTTGGTATAAAGTTTTTTCACTCCGAGATGTGGGACCGGGGGTCGAGTTTTGATTGATTTCGAGTTTTGTGCTTAAAACTGATATTTTTTAATTGGAATTCATTTGTTTAGCATAATTTGATGATAAAAATCTGAACTTGGTAGATTTGGAGCACTCGGATGTTGGTTCGAGAGGCAAGTATGTTGCAGAGTAGCTTTTCAGACAAGTTCGAGGTGAGTAATGATTATATATGTTGTCCTGAGGGTATGAAATCCCGAATTACACAGTGTTTGGCTATGTTGAGGTGACATACACTCTAGATGACGAGCGTGGGGTCGTGCACCGCTGGGGATTGTGACTTGGTCCATCCTGAATGACTATTGTTATGTATATTTGGTAGCTAATTGTTTGATATTATTATACTTTAGGTTGAATTCCATATTTGGGATTCATGCCAACTGTTTGAACCCTTAGGGGACGGTTAATGATATTTTCATCACTGTTTGATTTCATACTTGTGCTCAGTCATGCCATATTTTTCACCGTTTTCAAAACTCAGCTATGTATTCTGTTTTAGAAACCTTAAATTGTATTTTTAAAGATATTTTGAGCTGAGCTTCACATTTTACTGTTGTTCGAGGGGCTTATGAGATTCTGACTGAATAAGACCGAGGGCCTATGTTGTGAGGATACTTTTGGATTGGGCTGCACGCTGCAGCAGTGATATACTAATTATGATAATGAGGCCGAAGGCCTGAGATTGTAGTCGCGAGGTGGATTGTGATTGATATGAGGCTGATAGCCTGTTTATGATGCCACGAGATGACTTGATATTGCTTTTGGCCCATAAGGGGCCCCTCTAGGAGTCTGCACACCCCCCAGTGAGTGTGGGTACCCATTGTGATATGAGATATAGCCCGAGGGGCTGGTATTGTTCTGTGATATTTCCCGAGGGGCTCATTCATATTTTATTGTGCCTCAGGGGCAGTTCTTATGTATTTACCTTTCTAGTTGTTTTTCCTATATATTGTTGACTGCTTAAAAGGTGTTTATGATATTTCACTGGTTAATTATATTTACTGATTGTTGTTATGCCTCTTATAGTTTAATGTTGTGTTTAATGTGATTTTATATCACTCAGCCTTCATTTATTTTTATTACTCACTAAGTTAGAATTACTCACTTTACTCCCTGCACCTTGTGTGCAGATTTAGGTATTTCTGAACTCGATAGTGGGTATTAGTTGCTCAGAGGCAGAGTCATCGGATTTTAGCAAGGTAGCTGCCCGACGTTCGCATCACTGCTTTTCTCCCTCTCAATTTCATTATACTATATTTAGTACATTTTAGAATCTTGTTGTATTCGGACCTTAGTAGATGCTTATGATTAGTGACACCCTGATGTCGGGTTATGTTGGCTTTTATTTTTGCAAATTATACTGTTAAATGCTTATTTTAGGATTTTATTTCTGATTAAAGACTTAGTAGTTATTATTTTAATTGGTTAAAGCGAATTGGAAGTGAGTCGGTTGGCCTTGTCTTCACGAGAGGCGCCATCACGATCGGGTTGGGTTTAGGGTCGTGACAAGTTGGTATCAGAGCCTAAGTTACATAAGTCTCACGAGTCATGAGTAGGTTTAGTAGAGTCTCAAGGATCGGTACGGAGACGTCTGTATTTTTCCTCTAGAGGCTGCAGAACCTTTAGGAAAAAGATTCACATTCTTGAATTCTTATCGTGCGTCCTTGATTAAGCTTGAAAAGTAACTTTTAAATTCCTTCCACGTATTTGTATGTGCGCATGAGCGCTCAGTATCAGATGTGCATCGATGGCTTGTGATTACCTAATCGAAGGGAGAGATGTGATTTTTGTGTGTTTGACGTCGGTCCAGTCTGGAGGAATTGAGGCTAGATTTTTACCTATAGCTTGAGCACCGAGGTGCTGATTATGCGAGCCTATGTTTTTAAACTTATATATTCAGTAGTGCTCTTATTAGTAGAAGTAATGGCTGGATAGTTACGTGATGAGTGTGATGTGACTGTGAGATGTATTCATAGCATTTAGAAGCGACGAGAAGGGTCTGTTGGAGGATATGAGAACTATTAGGTGCCTGATTTCCATCCTGATTTGAGGTATAGCCCTGAGTTATGGGTGTGTGAAGAACCCTTTCATGTTTTCTAGCTGGGAGTGAAGTAAATTTCATGTTGCGGTATGAGTTCAGACTCAAGAAGATTAAGTGACACGTAATGTTTATGATGGTGGAAGGTATACAGAAACGTCAGTTGAAGGCAAAGCAGGTGGGTTATCTCCTGCGGAGTGTTCTGAGGATGTGTGATCCTTATGTTATCTATTAGAAGATCTCATTTACAAGTGAAATATATGCATTGAAATTTAAGTTTGGTCACTTAAGAGAGTGGGTTTAACTGTTGCGAGAGTGAATGCGAGATTTGTAGAAGATTTAAAGTACTAGATGGCTTGTGTTTCACGAGCTGATGAAGGATTGAGTTTAATCTCACTATGTTATTATGGCAGCAATAGAGTATATGCATTATAAGTTATTATGTGTTTTTGCCTTTGACTTCGAGCCAAGTGGGGGAGTCTGCTATTGATTGTTGATTGCAAGGTTATATGCTATGTTGGTTCCAGTTAAAGGCATACTGGTGAATCAGTTATGGCCTATGGAGATTGAGATCGAGGATGGCTCGAGTAAAAAAAAATCTTGGCAAAGGTTATAGTATACTTCATAGGTATGTGAGAATTCATGGAATGTATGGAGTTGCTGTTGGTAAGGAATGCACGGTGCATAGAGCAGGAAGTTGCTTGGTTGTATTGGGATGAGGGTACATTCTACAATGTCAAAGTGCTAATGAGGCACGGGTTGTTCGGTCCATTTGATCAGGCTAATTGAAGCTTGAGTAAAGTGGATGACTCTAGAGAATGGTTCTAATGCATTCAAGGTTTACATGTAATAATTGGAGATTTTCAGGTGTATAATTTGGATAGAAACTGAGGTTTGTATTGGTGTGTGTCAAGACTTGTGATGTTTCTATATTAATTAGGGGATTCCTATATCGTTATTAGGAAGGTAATGGTTCCAAATTTGCAAGAAGTCTCTTCAGGGTAGGTATTTTGAACGTGGTGCTTTTGGAAACATTTAAGAGAGTACTCAGTGGCTTGTGAGCCTTAGACGGTGTGGTTTTATGCTTGGGTCTCGTGTGGTAAGTCTGGGTTGAGGAATTATGGAGCTACAGTAAAATAGAGTATCACGTCGAAGATAAAATAGAAGGAAACTCGGATAAATGGGGTAGCTTGGTAGTATGTTAAATAGGTATGGTAAGGATACGATTAGCTATTTTAGTGCTTACGAGGTAATGAGTTTCTACAAGTGTTTTACGGCAATGCTCTTGGGTGATACTGGTTTGCATAGTTTGGTTGAGTTAGAAGAATTCAGACCCGACAGATTAGTTTTGTGCAAAAAGAATCAGGAGAGCTCTTGAAGGTTTCTACCACGGTTAGAGAGGTATATTTTCTACAGGCATGAAGAGCGTGGGATGTGTAATGATTTTATTCTAGGTGGGTTCAATGGGAAGTTCTTAACTAGTTGAGTAGGTAGATGTTTGTGGCTTGGAAGGGAGATGAAGTTGTCAATGAAGTTTTCATGTTATCCTAGGATGTTATGGTATATGCGGTATGTTGTGGAGGATTGAGATTTGCGTGTGCAAGGTTACGGTTCAGTTATAAAAGCAAGGTCATAAAACTCTTATGCAACAGACAACTTCAGATAAATAAAGAATTGAGCTTCAGATGATTAGGGAAATGATCTTCAGATGATTAAGGAAATGGTATTGCTAATTGGGGTAATTTGATGAGGGTATATATTTCAAAAAAAGGCAATGTGATTAAGTCGAGGGTACTTCGATAGTATTGCGACAGTTTCTTGTTGGATCGATTGTTAATATTCGGGTTTGCTTGGTGGCACGAAAGAATCATAATATTATCTCTCGTGGGAATAATTGGGTATTAGAGGTGTGTTTTATACTCAGACGGTGGAATTGGGATAGGATTTGGTGAGTTGTGCTATATGGAGTTGGAGACGGGGAGTTCTCATATTCAGGCTATGTTGTGGTTGTAGGTCATGTGTATCGGCACTGTTTAGTGACTATCAGGGTTTGGAGACCCGAGTGGATCTTTTGATGCTTAGTATGTTAGATTTTGGATGTGATATTGGGTATAGACGGGTTGTCTCAATGTTGTGTCATTCAGAGATATTGCGCTAAGGCAGCGATGTTGGCTATGTCGGGAATGCCACAGATTGAGTGGTGAGGTTCGATGGATTTTATGTTCGTATAGGGTGGTCTTATATTTCGAAGACCCAGCGAATGGCTGGGAAGGATTGTCTTTCTTATTTGGACTTTTGTAATGGATGTCAGTGTAGAGACTCCTACCATTGATTCAGTTTCGGTGGTGAGGGACTTTTCAGACGTGTTCTTGTGGCGGGCATGTCACTGGGAAAGGTTGTTGATTTTGGTATTGATTTGATGCCGGGCACCATATTGTATGACACCGGCAGAGTTAAAGGAGTTTAGGGAACAATTTCAGGGTTTCCTTGATAAGGGGTCCGTTAGCAAGCTAATGTGGATGTGTGTTCTAACTTGAGTTGACTTGGTTGGCTCCAAGTTGTATTGTGAGGGGTGTGATTTGATTGTTATTGAGCCTATTAGTGTTCTGAGGAGATATATGAGTTACTTTCCCATATTGCGGGGCATTTGGATTTGTTGGTTATAGGCAAATGTAGTGCGGTGTTATTAGGGTCTCTCAGTAGAGTTCGAGCTGGAGGAGTATTGGATATTGCTCGGCGGATGGCATATCGGTTATGTCCTTTTGGGTTGTGTGGTGTTATGTATTTGCTTCACCGTGGTTATGATTACTTTCTTTGGTTCTAGACATCAATTGTGCATGGTCGTTAATTTTGAGTAGAGTGACTTGAGGTATTTCATGTGGACCAGTGTTTGGATAGGGTCGAGCATTGCAACAAAGTTATGTGGAGGTATGACCTTGCGGGTTAGATTCACATGTTCTGTTTCTATGATGTGAGACGTGTTCTCAGCCTTGTGTTGTGGTGGTACTGGTGATCTTGCGGTACAACTCTTTTGTTTGAGTCATTTTCATGATTTGGGTATGCTTTTATTATTTTTTATGGGCGCACGGATTGCGCAAGTTATAGCTTTAGTCTGTATTGAAGTGTCATGTCACCAGGGTGGTTGTGTTGGATTAGATGAGATCATTGGGATCTTTAATGAATACTTCAGCATATTGGAAGGATAAATATTGAGGTTCGGCTCAGAAAGTTGCTATGGTCCTTGCCAAAGGAGAAGTGGCTTCATGAATGGTTGATCTGAGAAATGGTTATGGCTTGTTGCATGTTTCATTTATCATTGGCAGTATATGAAAGTGTCGAAATGAGACTTTAGTTGATAAGAGGTTTTCTATCGATATTTGGTTATTGTGTGCAACTATTGTGATTAGAAGATATCGCTACCAGTGTTTGAGTTATGTGGTGCATCATGTGATTGCACCTAAGGTTACAGATGTGGTTTGTTATAGCTTGTTTGGACTTATTCACAGTATAAATGTGAGATTCTGATCGTATTGAAGATTTCAGAAGTGGAAATGTAGTTCTAAGGTTTAAGGGCTAGGTTGGATTGTGAAATTTCAGTTATATCATATTATCGGACCTTTGTGATATAGGGTGACGAGGGATCACCCCTGGGTATGTGCATGGTAAGGTTATTCAGCGATTGGTTAGCTTTTGGAACAACTCTAAGCATGTTCGAGGACGAACGTTTATTCAAGTTGAGAAGGATGTGACGACCTAGCCAGTCGTCTCATGAGTTACCGCTCCTTTTTCCCCCATTTTTGCTTCTTTTAGCTTTGTTTATCCGTGTTATATGGTATCAGGTTGCTTGAATCGAATCCGGAATGGTTTTGTTAAGGTTTGAGACACTTAGTCTCTAAAAGTAGCTTTAGAGTTAGAAAAGTCAATCGAGAGTTGACTTATTGGTAAACGACCTCGAAATGTAGATTTTATGGCTTGGATAGCTGCGTTAGATGATTTGGGACTTAGGAGTGCATCCGAAATATTTTTGTGATGTCCGGTGTACAATTAGGCTTGAATTGGCGAAAGTTAGTTTTTGGCGAATTCTGGTAGGCAGTGGAAAATAGGCTATCAGGGTCGGAATTGAATTCTGACAGTTGGAATAGGTTCATAATGTCATTTTGGATATATCTGCAAAATTTCAGGTCAGTCGTAGTTGTTTTGGATAGTTTCGGCGTCGTTGGTGGAATTTAGGAATTTCAAAGTTCATAGGCTTGAATTTGATGTGATTTTGGTGTTTTGATGTTGTTTTTGGTGTTTTAAAGGATCGACAAAGTTCGAATGATGTTATGGGATGGGTTGGTATATTTGCTGAGATTTTCAAGGGCTTCGGGTGGATCTCAAAAGGTTAACGGATCAATTTAGACTAGAAGAAAAGTTGCTGCATTTTTTTCACAGCAGCATGAACAGTAACTCGGGTGTACAGTAACTCGGGTGTACAGTAACTCGGGTGAACAGTACTTGAATGAACAATAAAATGCGTGAGCAGTATTTAAATAAACCTTTCGCGACCATTAAACCATTTTACACCATTTTTGACCGGAAAAAGAACTTTGAGGCAATTTTGAAGAGAGGAAATCATTGTTCTTCATTGAGGTAAGAATTTTGGACCCTAAAACTCGATTATTTGTGATTAAGGAACAAAATATCAGTGTTTAATTCATAAAAATTAGTAGAAAAAGGTGGAGTTAGGGCTTGAGATTATGAGACTTTCTAGGGATAATTTGAGAGGTCAAACAAACTCCGATTTTCGAGTTCATTATATGTACGGACTCGTGAGATGATGAATAATATTTTGGCATAAAGTTTGTCCAGTTTTGGGATGCGGGCCCGAGGGTCGGGTTTTGACTGATTTTGGATTTTGTACTTAAAATCAATATTTTTCAATTGGAATTCATTCGTTTAGCATAATTTGATGATAAAAATCTAAACTTAGTAGATTTGGAGCACTCGAAAGTTGGTTCGAGAGGTAAGTGTGTTGCAGAGTAGCTTTTCGGGCTAGTTCGACGTGAGTAATAATTTTAAATGTTGTCCTAACGATATGAAACCCCGGACTGCACAGCGTTCAGCTATGTTGAGGTAACACACACGCTAGATGACGAGCGTGGGGTCGTGCACCGCTAGGGATTGTGACTTAGTCCATCCCGAATGATTATTTTTCTGTATATTTGGTAGCTAATTATTTGATATTATTATACTTCGGATGAATGCCATATTCAGGCTTCGTGTCAACTGTTTGACTCTTAGGGGACTTTTAATGATATTTTTATCACTGTTTGATTTCATACCTGTGTTCAGTCATGCCATATTTTTTACTGTTTTCAAAACTCAGCTATGTATTCTGTAACCTTAAATGATATTTTAGAAATATTTTGAGCTGAGCTTCACATTTTACTGTTGTCCGAGGGGCTTATGAGATTATGACTGAGTAAGGTCGAGGGCCTGTGTTGTGAGGATATTTTTGGATCGGGCTACGCGCCGCAGCAGAGATATACTGATTATGATAATGAGGTCGAGGGCCTGAGATCGTATGCCACGAGGTGGCTTGTGATTGATATGAGGCCGAGAGCCCGTTTATGATGCCATGAGATGGCTTGTTATTGCTCTTGGGCCGTAAGGGGCCCCTCCAGGAGTCTACACACCCCCAGAGAGCGTGGGTACCCATTGCGATATGAGATATAGCCCGAGAGGCTAGTATTGTTCTGTGATATTGCCTGAGGGGCTGATTCGTATTTTATTGTGCCCGAGGGGCAGTTCTTATGTGTTTACCTGTCTAGTTGTTTTTCCTATATTATGTTGACTGCTTAAAAGATGTTTATGAGATTTTCCTACTTAGTTATATTTACTGACTGTTGTTATGCCTCTTATAGCTTAATATTGTGTTTAACGTGATTTTATATATATCGCTCAGCCTTCATTTATTTTTATTACTCACTGAGTTGGAAGTACTCAATTTACTCCCAGCACCTTGCGTACAGATTCAGGTATTTCTGAACCCGATAGCGGGTATTGGTTGCTCAAAGGAAGAGTCATCGGAGTTTAACAAGGTAGCCCTGACGTTCGCAGCACTGCTTTTCTCCCTCTCGATTTCATTAGACTGTATTTAGTATATTTTTTACTCTTGTTTTATTCGGACCTTAGTAGATGCTCATACTAGTGACACCCTGATGTCGGGCTGTGTTGGCTTTTATTTCCGCAAATTATACTGTTAAATGATTATTTTGGAATTTTATTTTTGATTAATGACTTAGTAGTTATTATTTTAATTGCTTAAAGTGAATTAGAAGTGAGTCGGCTGGCCTTGTCTTCACGAGAGGCGTCATCACGACCGGGTTGGGTTTAGGGTCGTGACATAGTGTCAAATATCAAAATGGAGTCATACCGAAAAAAATAAATTCACTGGCTAAAGAATTATTTAAATTTTTTGGATACCCGACTAAACTGAGTTTCTTAATTAAGAATAATATTTTTTAGTTCCATTATTATAAAAATAATTATTATTAAAAAATAAAGTTTTAGAAACTAAAATTTTAAAATAAATTTTTTTGAAAGATATCAACACACCAAATAAGAGTTCAAGTAGTAATACAAGAGTCCAATCGTATTTAGAGAATCCTTCATATTCTCAACCTTTGATTGATTTGCCATAGATATGAGTTATTATTTTGCTTCCTGACTATTTTCAGGATCCAGTAACACCGTTGAGTATGGTACCAACAAAGAAAATAGAATTATAACTGAGAAATTTGAGAAATGGTTAATCTTTTTCATGTAGTGTTTCCTAATTAATATCCAATAATTATCTATATTTATCAAGAAGGTTTAAATTCTAAGACTATTTGACACATAATTCAAATAAACAAATACTGACATGATTAGTGTCCGCCTCCGCGTATCCGCGCGAGTGTTAATACTAGTTTGTTATGATAATAAAAATCTTGTATTTTCCACCTTCCTTTCTTATTGGCCATTCTATAGAAGTTCAAATTACTTGACCTGATGGTAACTAATGAAGAAGGTTCAATTGAATACCTTGGCCCGACAAATATGTGATATATATAAGATATCGACCAAAAATGTTCATATATAGCTTAAGGTGATCATATGTAGCTCAAAGAAAAACAATTTTATCTTTTGAAAAAAGGCAAAAGTTGCTAATAAAGTTGCACAACTTTTTGTATTTCATCACGGAATACAACCCAATAGCTTCTCCCCTCTCTTCACCAAATGACAAAGCAAAAACTTGTATCTTAAACAATGTCCATATTTGTAGCTTACGTTATCAATAACAGAATAATGGCAAAAAGCAGTTGGACACTTTCGTATATAATTTGCAAGAACATCAACTTGGAAGAGTTTTATAAAGGTGTTTATACGTAATAAAACTACATGGCGTCCACGCCAAGATGTCGACTAATAAAAATCTCAGAAGAACTAATAAAATTTTCAATATTGTATTCATCTATAAAAGAAAATTAATTTCATTTTTTATTATCGTTACAAATTAAAATATGCTTATATATGGCTTTTAATATGGATGGCCTAACAATGATATTGTATGGCAAGTCATCCATTGATATAAAAAAAGCGGCAGCTGCATTTTGAGATTAATTTCATCATCACCGCCTTTTTTTTATTTTTATTTTAAAAGTTCTATTTTTAGCTTGTATGATCTGTCTATTTTTGTAAACTTTTCATGTAGCTTTATTAATTTTGGGCTCCATAATTTATAGATTTGTTATTGATATTTTCAATGTTAGGAGTTTGTCGAATTTTGTGAATTATCACTACTCGCAGTTTAATTATACATAAATCTTTTTATTTGCACACTATATTTTGACTATTTACTCTCAACTAATTATAATTTAAACCCTTATCTTTTGTTGTTTTATAAAATTTCCCTTATATGCATATATCTTTTTTCGTATTTTCTTATACCGTTATACGTAGTCTTATGCGATACTGAAAGGCAAAAATAAAAATAAAAATGAAAGAAATACCAATATTACTGATCTTAGATAAGTTAATGCATGAGAAGCAAGGTATAATCCAAAAGTAAAGAAAAAAATAAAGCAACATCTTTATTATTACCCTTAATATGAATGTTGACGTTTCTAACATCTACTGAATAAGGTTGAACACAGTCTTATCCTATTTAATCAAGTTGACTTGTCAATGTCCAAAATTGCTGCTCCTATAATCTTCTCCCCCAAAAGATTGCACAAGGCATTATCCCCGCCATACTTTTATCGGAAAAGGTCCAAATACCCCCTGAACTTTACGATAAGGTCTATATATAACCCTTGTTAAAAGTTTGGCCCATATCCAACCTTGTCGTTATACTATTAGACCGGATACCCCCTGGACTTTAAACGGAGCCAAATACCCCCCTGTACTTTACGATAAGGTCTATATACAACCCTCGTTTTTTTAACAAAATATTTTTTTTTGTAAAAACTAAAAATATTTTGTTGAAAATAATTTCTTCAGTTCTTAAAAAAAGAAAATATTTTGTTAAAAAATAATTTTTTTTCTATTTTTACAAACAAAAAAAACAGTTTTTACAAATTTGTTTTTCCAGTTTTTACAAAAAAAAACTGTTCTAATTTCTTTTTGTAAAACTTTAAAAAAATTGCAAAATTTATTTTTTTAACAAAATATTTTTTTCGTAAAAACTGAAAAAAATGTAAAAACAGAGGAATTAGAACATTTTCAGTTTTTAAAAAAAAATATTTTCGTTTTTTAAAAACTGAATAAAATATTTTCAACAAATTATTTTCGCTTTTGAAAAAAAAAAATTCTTCATTCTTTAGTTTTTTTAAAGATTTTTTTTTGTAAAAACTGGAAAAATAAATTTGTAAAAACTGTTTTTTTTTTGTTGTAAAAACAGGAAAAAAAATTTATTTTTTTAAAAAATATTTTCGTTTTTTAAGAACTGAAGAAATTATTTTCACCAAATAATTTTCAGTTTTTACAAATATGTTTTTACAAAAAAAAATATTTTGTTAAAAAAAGAAGGGTTATATATAGACCTTATCGTAAAGTCCAGGGGGGTATCCGGGCCAATAGTGTAACGGCAAGGTTGGATATGGGCCAAACTTTTAACGAGGGTTATATATAGACCTTATCGTAAAGTTCAGGGGAGTATTTGAACCTTTTCCGTACTTTTATTTTATAAATTTTTCTGGCGTGCTAATGTCAATGGCAAGGAAAGTACTGCCTGTAAATCTATGGAATATTCATGACTCAAAATATGTTCCTTAATTGGCAATTGTGAATTCGGAATTTAGATGCAAATGTTTTTGAGTTAAAAGAAAGGTGGGTTTTGAAATGTACATAGATGCTACCTATTGTTACCTTTTATAGGTAGAAGGTGTGAAAAAATTATTACAATGCCACCTATTATTATCTGATACTCATTGCAATAAATTTTTCACACCATGGTATGGAGCCATTTGTATTTATACCCGTTTTTTGTACCATATTTTAACATGTGCCCGCTTTGCAAAAAAAATTGCAAGCGTACCCGCTTTTTCACATAACTTCAGCACACGGGGCTGAAGTAGCAAAGGCAATTACACAAAACTTCAGTATTTTAGTAGCCGGACCTGAAGTTCAGCTCTAGAACTGAAGTTTTTGTTTTGTAACTCGCGAACTTCAGCTCTAGAGCTGAAGTTTTATATTATAAGTTTTTGTTTAGTAACCGGGAAACTTCAGCTGTAGAGCTGAAGTTTGCCAGTTATAAAATAAAAACTTCAGCTCCAAAGCTGAAGTTTTTGTCTTTGTAACCGAAACTTCAGCTCTAGAGCTGAAGTTTCTATGTTGTAACTAGAAAACTTCAGCTCTAGAGCTGAAGTTTCTATGTTGTAACTAGAAAACTTCAGCTCTAGAGCTGAAGTTTGCCAGTTATAAAATAATAACTTCAGCTCTAGAGCTAAAGTTTCTATGTTGTAACTAGGTAACTTCAGCTCTAGAGCTGAAGTTTCTATGTTGTAACTAGGAAACTTCAGCTCTAGAGCTGAAGTTTCTATGTTGTAACTAGGAAACTTCAGCTCTAGAGCTGAAGTTTCTATGTTGTAACTAGAAAATTTCAGCTTTAGAGCTGAAGTTTTTGTTCAGTAACCCGGAAATTTCAGCTCTAGAGCTGAAGTTTTCAAGTTATAAAACAAAAACTTCAGCTCTCGAGCTGAAGTTTTCAAGTTATAAAATAAAAACTTCAGCTCTAGAGCTGAAGTTTGCCAGTTATAAAATAAAAAACTTCAGCTAGAGCTGAAGTCTCCGGGTTACTAAACAAAAACTTCATCTCTAGAGCTGAAGTTTTTATTTTATAATTAGAGCTGAAGTTTCCCAGTTATAAAATAAAAATTTCAGCTCTAGAGCTGAAGTTTTTGTTTAGTAACCCGGAGACTTCAGCTCTAGCTGAAGTTTTTTATTTTATAACTGGCAAACTGCAGCTCTAGAGCTGAAGTTTTTATTTTATAATTAGAGCTGAAGTTTCCCAGTTATAAAATAAAAATTTCAGCTCTAGAGCTGAAGTTTTTGTTTAGTAACCCGGAGACTTCAGCTCTAGCTGAAGTTTTTTATTTTATAACTGGCAAACTGCAGCTCTAGAGCTGAAGTTTTTATTTTATAATTAGAGCTGAAGTTTCCCAGTTATAAAATAAAAATTTCAGCTCTAGAGCTGAAGTTTTTGTTTAGTAACCCGGAGACTTCAGCTCTAGCTGAAGTTTTTTATTTTATAACTGGCAAACTGCAGCTCTAGAGCTGAAGTTTTTATTTTATAATTAGAGCTGAAGTTTCCCAGTTATAAAATAAAAATTTCAGCTCTAGAGCTGAAGTTTTTGTTTAGTAACCCGGAGACTTCAGCTCTAGCTGAAGTTTTTTATTTTATAACTGGCAAACTGCAGCTCTAGAGCTGAAGTTTTTATTTTATAATTAGAGCTGAAGTTTCCCAGTTATAAAATAAAAATTTCAGCTCTAGAGCTGAAGTTTTTGTTTAGTAACCCGGAGACTTCAGCTCTAGCTGAAGTTTTTTATTTTATAACTGGCAAACTGCAGCTCTAGAGCTGAAGTTTTTATTTTATAATTAGAGCTGAAGTTTCCCAGTTATAAAATAAAAATTTCAGCTCTAGAGCTGAAGTTTTTGTTTAGTAACCCGGAGACTTCAGCTCTAGCTGAAGTTTTTTATTTTATAACTGGCAAACTGCAGCTCTAGAGCTGAAGTTTTTATTTTATAATTAGAGCTGAAGTTTCCCAGTTATAAAATAAAAATTTCAGCTCTAGAGCTGAAGTTTTCTAGTTACAACATAGAAACTTCAGCTCTAGAGCTGAAGTTTCTCAGTTATAAAGGGAAGCTAAAGTTTTTTAAAAAGTGGGTACGGCTGCAAACAAAAAGACAAAGCGGCTATAGGTTAAAAAGGGGCGCCCAAATAGGGCGCCCCGTGCCATTTTTCACCATGGTACGTGTGATTTCGAGGTGGAATAGCCAGAGAGATAAATTCATGTAGGCCTAAGCCCAAAAGTGACAATAAGTGTCATGGGCTGGATCTTCTTTTGACAAATATGGGAGAAAATTGCACGGGGCGTCCTATTTGGTCGCCCCCATTTAACCTATACCCATTTTTTTAAAACTTTTAATTTGTACCCACTTTTTAAACAACTTCAGCTCCATTTCTCCCTTGCAGCTCCATTTTAGTTTCTGCTTCTTTTGCTTTCGTTTATCTTCTGCTATCGTTTTCTCTTCCTTTGTCCTTGCTGCTGCTTTTCTCCGCCTGCTAAAAGTAGAAGATAGATGTATGTACATTTTTCACTTTATTCTAGATCAAATTAAAGTAATATGAGAAATTTTATTCTAACTTATAGATTTATTACAAAGTTCAATCGCAGCACCTATTATATTTTAAATAACTCTAACGAAGTTACGTATAGAAAAGGACTAAAGCCTAACTATTCTTCAATTAGTTTTCTTCATTTTTTCTTCTAACAAAAATATCAACCTGAAAACTGTTGTGCTATATGGAGGTACGAGATGAAAGAAAAAAAAATATGTGGTAAATTGAAGGTTCTGCAGTTTGCCGGAAAATAATTAGTAGTAATTAAATAGAACTATAGCTGAAGTTATGTGAAAAGAGTGTCATTTGGGTTAGTAAACATACAATGAACTAAATAACTTCAGTTTTATAGTTGAAGTTTTCCGATTACAAAAACAAAAATTCAGCTCTAGAGCTGAAGTTTCCCAGTTACAAAAGAATAACTTCAGCTCTAGAGCTGGAGTTTTTATTTTATAACTGACGAACTTCAGCTCTAGAGCTGAAGTTCGCCAGTCATAAAATAAAAACATCAACTCTAGAGCTGAATTTCAGGCCAGGCTACTAAAATGCTGAAGTTTTGCGTGATTGTCTTTGCTACTTCAGCCCCGTGTGTTGAAGTTATGTGAAAAAGCAGGTATGCTTGCAATTTTTTTTGCAAAGCGGGCAAAAGTTAAAATGTGACACAAAAAGCAGGTATAGATGCAAATACCGCTGTGGCATTAGAGTTGAGTTTCCTTCGCTACAATGGTGAGGCAAACCTTGTGATGCTGAGTCCAAATTAAAGAGGGGTGAATGTAATTCCCATGACGGATAGCGGGTCAAGCAGAATTTGCAGACTTATAGGCTGATATGTCATTGAAGAAGGGGTACATATGTCATCTTAGGCGAATCTTACATAGGCAAAAAAGAGAAAAACAAAAAGCTTTAAAAGGCATGATACGAGTTCACATGGAAGTTTGCTTTGCCGGTCCATGTATATGCCGCACCCTACAATTCGAGGAGTTGGCCAAATACAGGTCTACACGCGTTTTTAAGATTTAAGGAGATTCGAAATGGCGTAACTTGAAAGATAAATTCGTGCGAGTCTAGGCTCAGAGCGGACAATACGGTATGGACTTGGGTCTTCACAATAAGCGACTTGGTGTGTAATTTTTCTTACAACATTATCACTTAAACTTTACTTTTGATACATATCACTTGGACTCTTTGCCTAAATGGTTTCTTTCCTTTTTCCTCTCCACCTCTTCCTTAAAGAATAATTAATTGGGGAAATTAAAAAATAATAGCTTCTGTCCACCATATTTTTATTTTTATTGAAAAGAAAAGCGGACCAATTATCAAAGGATAGATGCTAGTATTTTATATTCCATAACTCTAAATTTAATAGTGGTCCAAATACTTATGATTCAGCTGAAAATTAATAGAGCTTAGCCGACCATTGCATTAATTTAATCTTTACCAGCAGAAGTGTATCGGGCGGAGCTATCATTTGAGTTACGTGTTCGGAGAATTCAATAATTTTGACTCAAATTTTTATATTTATATTAAAATTATTTAATTTATATAAATAAATAATTCAGATTCTAATAAATTATTTTTTTATAAATGAAAACTCATAAATTTAAAATTTAAGATTCGGCATTCATTGTCTTGCTCTAATTAATAATTGGTTGAATCTTTCTCGTGCCAACCGCATTGCATCATTCCATACATTAAAACTCAAAAAAGAGAAATGGGAATAGCTGACCAAAGCATTGGACAAGTGGTAAGATCCTGAAAGATATCTCTGCTGTATTTTTTTTTCTTTTTTCTCTGCTGTATTTAGATTTAGTATTGGTAACTAAAAGAAGACAAGAGGGATTGCTCGGATGGTAAGCAACCCCCATTTTCAACCGAGAGGTTGTGAGTTCGAGTCTCCCCAAGAGCAAGATGGGAAGTTCTTGGAGGGAAGGATGCCGGGGGTCTATTTGGAAACAGCCTCTCTACCCCAGGGTAGGGGTAAGGTCTGCGTACACACTACCCTCCCCAGACCCCACTAAGTGGGATTATACTGGGTTGTTGTTGTTGTTGTTGTATTGGTAACTAAAAGCAATCATGTACATTACCAACTGAACCTCCAACCACAAACATCAAAATAGATACCACCACCACTTTATAATTAACTTTGCACAAAGATATTGTTAAAAAACTCATATTTGGTAGAAAATCAGAATTTTTTTTTTTACTTACTCGGTGTTCGGTATTTATATTGGAGCTCGATTTTATCCGAATTCATGTCGGGAAGTCTCACATTAGGGGTAAAGTGCTTCCTAACAAAAGAAACTCCGTGCTCAAAGACTCAAACCCAAAAGCTCTAATTAAAGATGAAGGAGTACTTACCACTTCACTACCACCCTTGTTAGGGTTGGTGGAAAATCAGAACATTATTAGACTCTAGCGAACGGTTATGGATTATTCTGCGTTGAAGAAACTAGACAAAAGAAACCTGACCACTGAAATGGTATTATAGATACATCATGTTTCCATTGTGTTTACATTTTACCATCAAATGTTAGGACAGTAATAAATATTCTTCCATCTTTAATCCAAATCTCGGATTCAAAGTTTTGAGAATAAAACTCTTTTTTGATAAGAACATGTTTATCCCAAAATAGAACATTATGGATTTGGATTAACCAAATTAATATATCAAACCCTAAAGACGTTATTGAACACAGGATTGGAGCTAGAAGACTTTGCTCAACAGTGTATTTGTGTTAGAGTTTTTTAAATTATATATAAATAATAACTTTAGAACCCAATTATTAGTACTTAAAATCGTCGTTCAAAAATTCAAAACCATAAA
>MU770564.1:1637-33291 GCA_026770625.1 Nicotiana glauca | reverse complement strand
CCCCAAGCTGGCAAGTACAAACACATTAAGTACTCCCAACTTGCCATTCAACGACTCGTGTTGTATTCTGGTAAGCCCTTTTGTCAATATGTCTGCTAATTGATCTTTTGAGGCAACATGTTATGTTCTGATTAGTCTCATTTTTATCTTTTTCATGATAAAATAACAGTCTATTTTAATATGTTTAGTCATTTCATGATATATTGGGTTGGCAGCTATTTGCAAGGCTGCTTTGTTGTCACAATACAAATCAACTGGTAATGCTACAGCTGCTCCTAATTTTTTAACAATCCAACCAACCAAAAAACTTCAGAGACAACAGTGGCCATACTCTTGTATTCAACTTCTACTGAACTTTTTGATATTGTATTTTGCTTCTTGAATTTTCACGAAACCAATCATTTACCATACTTGAACAAAAAACCTGATATTGATCTTCTTGTGTTAGAATATGATGCTCAGTCTGCATCACAGAACATGGAGATTTTGTCTGACTTTTCACTGTTGAACAACACTCCTAGTCCTGGTTCCTTCCTTATGTACCTAGCAACCCTCATAGTTGCATTCCAAAGAGATTTTTAGGTTGTTGAAGGAACTAAGTGTTTGTACTGTGTATGCTATGTCAGGTCTTGTTAGAGTTAAGTACAACAACTTTCCTATTAATCTTTGATACTGCCCTTTATCTTCAAGCACATTATCATTTCCATTGCTTGTTAGCTTGTCATACTCTTGTATAGTCAGCTTCACATTCATCTCAATAGGTGTCCAAGCTGGTTTGGCATCTCCCAACCCCAACTCAGATATAATCTGCAAGGCATATTTTCTTTGATTCACCATAATGCCTCTGCTCGGCCTGTTGAATTCCATTCCAAGAATTTTTTTTAGCTCTCATAAGTCTTTGATATTGAATGCTTTGTGCAAAGAATTTTTTGTTGCCTGTATCAACTGCTGATTATTTCTAGCAATTAGCATATCATCAATATAAATAAGAATAACTACTATGTCACTTTGATGTTGTTTAATGAACAATGAATGATCAAGACTACTTTGCTTGAAACCTGACTGCAATAAAGCTTCAGTCAATTTCAGATTCCATTGTCTGCTAGCCTGCTTCAATCCATACAGGGATTTAACAAGCCTCCAAACTAGCTTAGATTTGCCAATTGTCTCCCCCTGAATTGAAAATCCCCATGGTAACTCCATATAAACCTCATCATCTAGATCTCCCTGAAAGAAAATATTGTAAACATCCATCTGTTGGATACACCAGTTATGCATAGCTACTAAAGAAAGTACTGTCTTAACAGTAACAATCTTAACGACAGGAGAAAATGTCTCATTATAATCAAGTCCTTCATTTTGACTATAGCTTTTGGCTACTAGTCTAGCTTTAAATCTTTCTATTTCTCCATCAGCTTTAAGCTTGACCTTGTACACCCATCGCCACCCAATGAGAGTCTTTTGTGGAAGCAAACATACCAACTCCCGGGTTTTATTAGCTTGTAATGTTGCTAGTTCTGCCTGCATTACTTCTATCCACCTAACATCCTTACATTCTTCATAACAAAGGATATAAGTTCAGATATTGCTGATAAGATCCCTAAATAAGCTTTGTAAGGGGAAATAGTTGATCATATGAAAGATAGTTAGCCATAGAATTAGGCTTTTTAGCTGGAAAAGGCACTACATTATCTGTCAACCATAATGGTTGCTTAGTCACTCGACTAGATCTCCTCAAAGGTGCTGAAGTATCTGATGAGTAAATTGTACGTTCTTCAAAGAACTTATCCTCATTTTCATATGTAGGAGATACAGTACTGTCCCGAGAAGTACTAGATTCTGCACCAATATGAGAGGAACTAGGTGAAGTGTCATGTTTCTCTGAATGGTCAATAGATGAGGCACTAGGAAGATTAGCATTAGTGGGCATAGTATACGACTGCATATTTGTTCCTTGTAGATCATCCTCTACAGAAGCTTGGGGTTGTAATGTTTCTCCTATAGAAATAGGAATGTTATGATCAATATCTGCAAAATAAGAAGGATGGTTAGGAAAAACACCTTCTTAGAAGGAAGTTGGTGAAACGGGTCCTTCAATACACTTGAAAGGAAAGATACCTTCTTTGAAAGTGACATACCTGTTGATAAAGAACTCCTTTTTCTCCAAGTTGTACAAAAGGTATCCTTTAGTAACATTAGAATACCCCATCAGCATTGCCCTAACTGCTCTAGCACTAAACTTATTATGTCTAGGCAAGAAACTAGCATAGCACAAACACCCCAAAGTTCTCAGATGAAGCAGGGTTGGTCTTTTTCTATGAAACAATACATAAGGTGATATACCTTGTAACACAACTGAAGGTAGTCTATTGATAATATACACAACTGCCAAAACACAATGTCCCCAAAACCTTACAAGAATATGCCCCTGAAATCTAATAGCCCTTGCCACTTCAAGAATGTGTCTATGCTTCCTCTCAGCTACTACATTCTATTGAGGAGTGTTGACACAAGTTCTTTGATGCACTATTCCCAACTCTCTTAATAGAGTAGTGAAGTTATGATTCACAAAACCACCACCATTATCTGACCTCACTGTCTTTACCATAGTACTGAATTGAGTATATACCATTTAAAAAAAGACTCTTAGTACAATGAATACATTACTTTCAAATTTCAGCAGAAAAATCCAAGTTACACTAGAGTCATAAACTATTGTTAGAAAATACTTATTGCCATCAATAGTAGAAGTGTTATAAGGTCCCCAAACATCCCGATGTAATAGTTGAAAGGTTTCAATACTCTTACAATCACTAGAATGAAAAAGCAGTCTTGTATGCTTAGCTAAAGGACAAACATCACACTTATCTATTACATTTCTATAATTTTCAAATAGGCAATCCAAGAATCTCTTTCATGGCTCCTCCAAAAGCATGTGCTAGCCTTCTATGCCATAGAGAGACATCAAGTCTTTTCTCCTGTGCACTTAATCTTATACTCGTATCTTCTCGTTCATTTGAAGGTAGAAAGAGGTACAGTCCATCTTTCTCTTTACAAATTCCCTTGATCCTCCCACTTGAGAGGTATTGGAATAGGCAAAAATGAGGTGTAACGACCTGACTGGTCGTTTTGAGCAATTTTGTCCGGTTCGAAAGTTTGAGGTCACAAGTAGCTTCATATTATATGCATCGGTTTACGTGCATAGTTCGGGCATGAAACTGGAAAGTTATTATGTGAAAATATAAAAAAATAGTAATTTCTAGAGTTAAAATTTAATTTTTATTTCACTTTGGTCAACCTTTTTGGTAAACGTACACAGATATGTGTTCCGACGATCCCGAAAGATCAGAGGTAAAATAAAGGACTTGGACATATGCCCGAAAATTAATTCCGAGGTCCCTAGCCATAGAAAATAATTTTTGAAGAAAATTATTGTGCTGGTTTTTAAAGAAAATAAATAAATGAATTAATATTTGAGCTCATTAGTATCGGGCCCGTATTGTGGTTTTGGAGCCTGGTACAAGTTTGTTATGATATTTAAGTCCTATCTGTGAAATTTGGTGAGAATCGGAATTGATTTGACATGATTTGGACATATAGTTGAAAAGTTAGAAAATCATGAGTTTTGAGGTTAAATTCATAGTTTTTATGCTATTTTGATGATTTGATCGCATGAGAAAGCCAGTATGATATTTTTAGACTTTTGTGCATGTTTGGTTTGGAGCCCTGAGGGCTTGGGTGAGTTTCGGATCGGTTTAGGCTATGTTGCGCGTGTTTTTGGATGGTTCATCATTGTTTCTTCAAGAAAAAATGATACCACATTGAGAAAATGAGATCAAAATTCATCTTTTATTGAACCATTAGATCCATATCGAAATTACGGAGCCATAGGAAAAATAATCATCAAAGTTGGACATCGTATGAGGAAGTTATGCTCATTTTCGTGTCGGCAAAAATTGGTGGTTTCTTGTATGGTCGCAAATGCGAACTTTTTCACTGCAATCGCGATGCCCAGTTCGCAGATGTGAACTTTTTGTCGCAAATGCGACTTCTGCCAGCTCTGCATTATTCGCAAATTGTGAGCGTTCGCACTTGCGAACCCTGGGTCGCAAATGCGACATCTGAGGCCTGTTAAGTGAGATTTTTTGACGAGATTTTCACCCATTTTTCAATTTTCTCAAAACCCTAAACCTCCATAGGCGATTTTCCAAAGACCCAAACTTCTCCAAATCATTGGGTAAGTATCTCTAATCAATTTTCAACTATATTTTGTGATTATATCTTAGATTTAACATCAAATTCATGATAATCTAAAGGAAAATTTGGGAAGAATTGTGAAATCTTTCAAAAATGTAAATGACCAAATGATATCAGAATTAGATAATTTTTATATGGGTGAACTCATAGCGGAATGAGTGTTCGGTTTTTGTAAATTTTGTTGGGTTCTAGGGTGCGGTCCGGGGGAGTTGACTTTTGTTGACTTTTTGCAAATTGTATAAGAATCATATTTTTGTCAATTGAAATTGTTTTCTCTTGCATTGTTTGATGTATTCAAGTAAATTTTGCTAGATTGAGTCAAGCGTTGATGAATCAATAAAGTAAAAGCTAAATTGAGTATTGAATTGGCCGGTTGAGGTAAGTATCTTGCCTAACCTTGTGTGGGGGACTTCCCCTTAGGGTTTGAGTCTTCTATTCTAATTGTAGTCCATGCACGTGAGGTGACGAGTGTGTGCTCGGACTTATTTGTGGAAAATTTGCCTCTAGGATTCTTAGGTCCTTATGTTAATTATGTGCAAAGTATTCCGTAATGCTTGAGTTTCCTAATTGCTTAAATTACATCTCTATGCTCCATATGATGTTGCTAGCTTTTCTCTAATTCTTACGTGTTACTTGACCCCTAATTGCCTTAATTGAAGTGATTGTCTTCCTTATTATTTTGATACTTCTTGATTGTGAGTTCCCTATGACTTCGTGTAAATATGTTACATATCCATTTGTTGTGGTTACCGGTGTAATTGTCATGTGCTTATTATGTCTTGTTGCTTTGTTAAGGTTAGTGTGCTTTTTGGTTTTCTTTTCGTGATCCTTATTATGTACTATTCATGCTTGACTTGATGAATATTCATGTTGGACCAGGCTTGTGGTAATTCCTTGGTATTTGACCGTTGTTGAGTAATGACTCAAGTTAGGATGAGTCAGATTCATTTTGTGAAGTTAATTGTTGGAACGAGATTGGTTATTATTGATTCCCTTGCCAGGATCTATTGTTTATGATATTATTTTCCTTGATGGGATGTTATTGTTTATGATGTTGTTTCCCTTGCCAGGATGTTATTGCTTATGATATTGTTTCCCTTGTCGGGATATTGTTGCTATACTATTATTCCCTTGTCGGAATTTTTTTTTGATTGGTGTTGATTTGTATATTGGGATCGGGTTGTACGCCGCAATAATATTATGTGGGATCGGATTGCACGCCGCAACAAGGGGTAATAAGGGTGGAAAAGTGGGATCGGGTTGCACGTCGCAACATCATTATATGAATTGGATCAGGTTGCACGCCGCAACAGTATTATATGATTGGGATCGGGTTGCACGCCGCAACATCATTATATGAATTGGATCAGGTTGCACGCCGCAACAAGAAAGAATAAAAGTGAATATTGATTCTTATGGTGAGAACGAGAGTAAAAGCACGAGAGATAATGTACGAAGGGTGATGCTGTGCACTTTCTATTTGTTGTGTTTATTTGTTGTTATCAATTCAAGTATTTTAAATGTTTAGATTCCTTTACTGTTGTGATCCTTTGTGTTGGAATTCATAGTGTTTTCAATACCTTATATATATATATATATATATATATATATATATATATATATATATATATATACTTCAAATTTCAAAATTTGTCGCATTTTTAATACAATTAGTTACTTAATTAAATGCCCTTAAACTGTCTGAAGTTGTAATTTACTTAAAAAGAAATTTCTACTAAGATCATTTATTAAATCTCATGTTAAAGGTAATAAATCATTTGATGTTGTATTTTAAATTGAAAAGTGGTACTTTCTTTATTCAAATGATTTCTAAAAATAACTTCATCTTTTCTTGTTGAGTTCCTAATTGGTTTAGAAGATGTACTCTACTTTATGTTATGTAAATGAGACTCCTGGAACATGTTTGTTAGTTTATATGATTCTACCAAACTATAGAGTACCTAGTCCTATATGAGATGATGCTTAGAATGCTATAGAAACTGAAAGTAAATAAGACAAGGGACTTTTACATGGAAAAATCCCACACAAGGGGATCAAAAACCACGACCAACTCTTGTAGGCTTTTAACTTCACTAACTTGCAATCTCCCTATTACAAGCCACTTTGCAATAACCCTATTACAAATACTTCAACTAACTTATGATGCTCTTACCACAAACCACTTTATAACTATCCTAGTTACAAAGGTTTTAAACTTATGACTATTCCTAGTCACAACATAAAATCGGAAGTTTATGAATTTTTGGTTTTTTACTAAGACAAAGCTTCTAAGAAAGCAAATTAGGAAATACAATGAAGAGCAAATAACAAGATTACAACTCAACTATGGATGTACATAAACTCATTAAGAAACTGATCCTTAGTGAAGTTGACTTATTGTTCTTGACGCACTAGTGACTTCAATGCCAGATAAACATTGTTATGTTTGAGAGAATATCACTGAATTCACAAAGGTGTTATATTTGCACCAGGTTGTTATATCACAAAAGATATCACAATGGATAGTGATGTCAATTCTTGTCACTTCTGTGCGGTTGCGTTCCAGCTGGATAGTGGACTTGTACTTCTGTCAGAGAACACTAACGGACCAAGTCTTAATTGTGTTCTTCTTCTATAGCAGTTGCGAGATAGTCACTTTCTACTTGTAATGTTCCAATTGTTCAAGTGACTTGTACTTCTGCCAGGGAACCTTAAGGGACCAAGTCTCTATTGTGTTCATCTTTATAATGATTGCGGATAGTCACTGACTTGTACTTCTGTCGAAGAACCCTAAGGGATTAGGTCACCAGGTCCCTTTGTGTTTCTCCATGAGGTTGTTCATTCATTTTCTGATTTTCAGACTTGGAACAGGACAGTTGAAATGTGGGTTAGGTTCTCTATCTGGTTCTTCACAGAAAGTTTGTTAGATCATCAAAACATTAGAAGCATAGGGCAAAAACATTGAAAACCCATCAATTTCCCCCTTTTTGATGATGACAAACTTAGGCATGGATGGTATTTGTTTAGAGCAGAGATAACTAGATAAGGTACGAGAACTACACAAGGTTCCCCCTTAATCTCAGAGTTCTCCTAAAATCTTCTGATATTCGAGGAACTACACAAAGTCCCCCCTTAATCTTAGAGCTCCTAATCACCTAATCACCTACCACAACTATTCCTCCTTTTGGCATCATTAAAAAGAGAACAAGCGGGCAATTAGCATAAAGAAGTCTAACACAGCTAGCTCATTCCAAATATGTACACACAACATAACAGAAAAAAGAAGCCAGAGAAACACAGTATTGTACAGGCAAAAAGGGGAGCTGTTTTATTAATATTTACAGTGGATTGAGCAAGACAGTAGCAGTAATGGTGACTTTCAGCATGCTAACAAAAAAGAGCAAACAAAAATAAAACAGTAGCCACAAACTATTAGAGCAAAAAATAGTTGGACACTAAGAGGATCCTAGGGGACACTAGGAGAAGGAGGCTTGGAAGAAGAAGCAGCAAGGGTTTTGAGAACCAGGTCCAGTCGAGCATTTACAGACAATTGTTCTTCAAGTAATTGTGCCCGAAGTTTATCATTTTCCTTTGACATTCGAGCAACTTCTTTATGACTAGAATCAGGACCTTTAACTACTTGACTGAGCTGAGTTTCCAGTATAGCATTTCGAGCCCTCAACCCTCTGATCTCTTCAGAAGCTATATGTTGAGCGTTGATCAGCTGAGAAATGGTCGAGATTCTTCCACCAACTCTTTATACACATTCACAATCTTCTAAAGTGCTCTTATAGAAGGTTTTCTTCCGTGTGCCTACTCTGGGATTTCCTAAGGGAACCTTGTAGAATCTGAACACCTGAGTAAGGTGAAAGTCATATGGTAGCCCATGATTCCCACCTTTAAAGTTTGCCGCTTTTTGCATATGATCTATCATGATTGCTGGCAAATTAATTGGGACAAACTTATCAAGCACTTCCATTAAGACCATATCCGATTTTGTAGCAATAGATCGCCTCTCAGGACGAGGTAAGAGCACCTTATTGACCAGTTCAAAGAGAAGCTGATACTCAGGAAGCAATACCTTCTTATGCACATGTTCCTCTTTCTGAATAGCTTGCTCCTTCATGATGGCTCTCCTAAAGTTTATACCACATACACCCTTGACAGAGGATATCCCTTCAGATGGAATTCTGAGAACCTTTCCCAATGTTGAAGCATCCAGTATAATGTCTACTCCATTTACTAGCGCATAAATGTGATCCCCTTTAATAGTAAAGAGAGATGCGTAAAAAGTTTGTACCGCATCTGCGTACACCAGAGGCATGCTCCCTTCAAATAAGTGTTCCCATTTTTGAAATTCTACAATCTCCAGAATTTTTCTCATACCGGCCATCTCTGAAATTACTGGATCAAATATACGACCCCACAAGACTTTATGAGTTCTTAATCTCTGCTACCAAAGACCACTATCACAAGGCATGGTCCTCAGTCAACCAGGTTCTTTAACAGTTTCCCGTTTTCGTTTGCTAGACCCTTAAACAGACTTCCCTTTCCGGCTTACTATCCCCACAATATCATCTTTAGACATGGCTTGCTCAGTTTGGCTCCTTTTAGACTTGTTGTTGCCCTTCACGGATGACCCTTTTTGTTGCTCAATAGGTTCAGCGGAAGCTTTATCCACAAACTTTTAAGCTTTCATAGATTGTTGCACTAAGGAACCAGGTTCCCTTGGAGCATTTTTGTCAATTCCACTTACTGGAGCACTCTTGTCAGTGATAAATTCCCTTTGGTTCATTATCCTTTTTTTCCTTGTCTTGACACCCCTCTTACTTTTCTGCAATGTGGACTCAAAACTCTCTTGTTGTTGTGACCTGATAGTGGGTGACTAAGAAGAGGACTCTACGAGCTTGGAATGGTCATGAAGTGCAGGAGTGGGTTTGCATGGAAGAGAATCAGGTTCTTCAGAAGGTCTTTATGAGAATGTCTCATGAGCCAAAGACTCAAGGAGTACTGTGGTTTTTACATATACTAAGAATGGATTTTCTTCCCCTTGATACCCATATAAGGGATACACTCCTTCATTCATCAGACTCTCAGCAACGATAGCCATGATGTTATGCACTGCTTCTTTTTCTGGTGACTCTGAGAGAGTCACTAAGTCCATGATGGAGAAGTTTAGATATTGGTCTAGATCATCCTCAAGGACTTCTGACACTTGAGAGGTAAAACATCCTGAGTGTTCTTTAATGAGATCGAAGGAATGGCTAGACATAGGGTTTTCAAAATATGGGGGAAACGATGGTTTATCTGAAAAGGAAAATTGTAGGAAAGGAGGAGGAGCCAGGAGTGGGTAAAGTAGTAGAGGGAGTGAAATAGTGAAGCTTTGGGGATGATTTTAAGGATGATAGGGAAGTGGGAGTGGTGTTAATGGTGGGAGAAGGGGGCGATTATTCGATTGCCATTATAGGAGTATTTGGAAGGTGAGTAGATTGGAAGAGAGAGATGAAGAGAGGATCACAGCTACACAAAAAGGATGAAAGTTCATGACTTTCTATGAGAAAGAAGGAATGTTTTATTAAAAGAAGAGCTAATGATTAGAGGAGAGAGAGAGAGAAACATGTTCTGAATAGTTCTGAAAATAGTGGTAGGTTTGTGGGAAAACGTTACCTTGAAGAGGGGATGAAGGGATTTGAAAGAAAAGACATGACATGCAGATTTTGAAAAGTCGAATGATGTGGCATTTGAGTTAATTTTGTTAAACACATTTTTTTGTTTTGAGAAGGCATGTAGAATAAGCACATTACTACTAACCCTAGGTATAGGAACCTGATGCTAGAACATTTTTTCTTTTCCTTTTTTTTGAAAAAGGTTTTAGTAGCTCCTCTCTTGTAGTTCATAACTCTACCTTCAGCTTCTATAATCGTCATGCGTGTTTACCTACAACGGTATTGATATGAGTTAGGCTTGGTCAGAAAACGCTTTAGGTAACATTACCTGAAGGTGTCTTGCATAGACAACTAATGGAGGATCAGGTTCTTCATTATACTCTTATGATCCCATATTCACCTCCTTTTATCCAAAGTATTCTCGATTCAAGGCTTTGATATAGATATCTGGAATTTGTTTTTTGTTCTGCAAGACTTTTCACAGATCAACCCTTTTTTCATATTGGCCCTCAGAAGATAGTCTCACCCCTCAATGTGCTTGGTTTCTTGTTTTGAGATTCTTCTTCTATTGTTGAAGAGGCCATTGAATTTAGCTTCCTTGTACCCTAAGGGATGCGGCATGAATATGGCAAGTGAACCATTCCAGAAGTGCTTTTCCTTTCCACAGAAAAACTTGCATAGTTAACATCATCATACCCAACAGGATTAAAAATACTGTTACCTAGGAGATAACACAGGACCAGGTTCTGAGTTCCCTTAAGGTATCTCAAACTTCTGTGGGCAACCTTCAAGTAGGATTCCTACGGACTTTCACTTTGGACTCTATTCAGGAGTGGAGATACAGAAGGGAAAGAAATTTTTCCCTTTTTTTAAAAAATACTTATCTAACTCTAGAATAAAAGAAAGTGATTATCTTGTCACGTAGATGGGAGCCTTTATATTTCCAATTTGAGACTGAAGTTTGATTGGTAGGGGAGATTTGGAGGTTAATTTGAGTTCCCACACTCTGTGTTCTGTTGCTTGTGGAGTGTCATGAGCTGCATCTCTACTCTTTCTTGATCTTTAGTAGTAGTTGGTGAAGTAACAGGTTCCTTGTGAGACGCGAAAGATGATGGTGCATTGTCTTTCGCCAGTCTCATTCATCTTGCTCATTGTCTCAGCCTCCCTATTTGAAGCCTCAGATATTTCCCAGGGACCAGAGTTGGTTCATCATATTGATCATCACGGTTTCTTCCTTATCTAAAGGAGGTGTCTTGTTGAATACCCCATGAGCACTTCCTTCCATTTAGCGTTCCCTTTGTTGAAGACTTTGTGGCCTTGCTTTGTGAAGGGTACCTCAGAAGGATTCCTTCGCTTGTCTTTTGCATTGAACTTCCCAAGCTTATCCTTCTCATTGTCGAGAACATGGTATTTTCAGTCAAGATGTCATTTTCTTCCATTTAGCAGATCATGGTGGGTTTTGATTCAAGAGGGACCTGATCAAGCACCTATTAACCAAGTAGAAAGCAGTATCTGCTTTTGCCAAAGTTTCTTGGCGATTCCGTAGTCGATGAGCATTTTCCATGCCACACTTCCAGTTCCATTCTTTCTTACAGCAATACCCTTTTGCTGTAGAGTCCTTGGTGTCAAGAGAGTCTCCTCTTTTGTTTTTTGATCCCGTGTCCAGGTGATTCTTGAGTTTAGCAGACCACGGACCATGTCCTGATGAGTTGATTTATTCAGAGGTGCAAAGCTTGCATACACCAAGCTTTCATGCTAAAGTTCCGACTACACCAATCTTATACTACCAGCTTTTGGAGATTCATGGTCGACCGAGTGGATGTTCTTGTTTCCTTTGTCCACTGGGACCACTTGTCCAGCTATCATATTGGTACATGTACTTTAGGCCATTCACATAGTACACATTCCCAACTGAGCACCAAAAAAAACTTTCCAACTTTACATTTTCTGAGAATATACCCTCTCCTTTGCTTTTAAGGATACATTCCCTTCCTGCAGGGCTTTCAGTGAAAAGAAATTCATAATATTTTTAGTCACTTGCTTTGAGCGTCCACAGTCCATCGCAATCCGCTTTCTCTCACTGTTCCCTGCATAGGCAAATCAAGGGTTAGATTTCGGAACCCAAACTAGTTTGGATCCCTTGTTATGAGAGAAATGATGAATAAGGGCTTTCCTAGTCCATGCAGGCAACATCTGTTTCTTGCGAGTGGTACCTAGTCCTTTGTTAGTAGTCATTTTATGAGTACACACTTTGTTTTTCTTAATAGATTAAACCCTGGCCTGAAAATTTTCTTTAAATTGCCCATTGTTCCCACAATGGGTACATAACTAGTTATTAGGGATAGTGACATACTTGTTGTGAGGGTTGTAAAGAGTTTTCTCCCTTTGGAACCCGATGCCCTGCCTGTTTCTACTATTGTTAAGATACATGGCAGTGACAACATCTAAGGACCAGGTCCACTTCAGAGATTTCTCAAGATTCATTCTTACCTTCTCCAATTCAGCTTGAAGTTGCTGATTCTTCTCGAGTTCACTACATAGACTGGTTTTCACAGTAGTTAATTCTTTTTCAAGCTTGATATGTGTCTCAGTAGCTACTTCCTTCCCTTTCCCAAGACTCACATTCATATGTTCTCTATTGATCCCCTCAATGGTTTCCTCTAGATTGGTGCATATCACTAAAATGCCATCTCTCTCTTGCTCAGTATTTGCAATTTTTCCTTCTAAAGTGTGTTTCTCATTGCTAAGACATTTTATTGTTTCTTTAAGATCAACAACTACTACCATCAGGTCGTCTCTCTCATTTTCCACACTAGTTATTCTTTCATTCAAGGCCTCCTTTTCTTTTTCAAGATTAGCTATGGTATCATTTAGATCCACTACACAAATCATCTCTAGATTGTTCGGCTTCTCCTAGTTCTTTGGTTAGGATTTCCTTATCATTAACAAGGCTATAATAGGCATCAATTAGGACATTTGCCAACGACCTTAACTTTTTAGAAGAGTAGGATTTCAGATTTTTCTGAACATCCCTGATGTTTACCTCATCGTCTTCATCTTCATCATCATCATCAGACTGAGCCATCAGCGCAAACAGTGAATCATACCTTGTTGCTTCAGTTTACACTGCTATCATGGAACTGTTTTCTACATCTGGTTCCCTATCAGATTCACTAGAGGAGTCTCCCCAAGAAGCAAGATTCTGCTTAACAATATTGTCAGCAGCACTTTTTCGATTGAATTGCTTGTCAGGAACCAAGTTCTTTTTTGCTGATTTGTTAGGATTTTGTTTGTATTGCTCCAGTTTTGCGAGTAGGTAGTCTTTGATAAAATGCCTTGGCTTTCCACATTTATGACAAATATCGTTGTTCCTTGCTTTACTTGAACTGCCCCACTTTGGTATACCACCATTTCTTCCATCTTTTGAAATCTCTTAGTAAGTTAGGCCATGTTACTATCTTCATCACTTGAGTCACTGCTTTCGGCTTTGAGTAACAGGTTTTTTTCTTTCTTAGGCTCTGTTCTTTCACTATCTTTCTTTCTTTTCATCTCGTATGTCTTCAGATTATCAATCAACTCATCCATGGTTAGAGTTTGTAGATATTTAGCTTCAATGATGGCATTTACCTTACTTTCATAAGACCCAGGTAGAACACTAGGGATTTTCCTTACAAGCTTGTTTCTGGGAATGATATCTCCAAGTGAATGAAGCTCATTTATGATGGAGGTGAATATGGTGTGCATATCATATACATATCCATCATCCTTTATCCTAAAGAGCTCATATTCCGTGGTGAACATATCAATCTTAGATTGTTTGACTTGAGTAGTTCCTTCGTGTGTGGTTTGCAATGCTTCCCATATTTCTTTGGCAGTGTCACAAGTTGAGACTCGATTGTACTCATCAGGTCCTATGCCACACATCAAGATTTTCTTGGCACGATAGTTCTTTTCTACAGCTTTTCTGTCAATGTCGCTGTACTCTTTTCTGCCTTTAAGCACCATTGGTCATATTTCTTCAAGATTCTTTACGGGGATATATGGACCATCACAAATGATGTCCCACAGTTCTGAATCTTCTGCCATCATAAAATCATACATGCGGGTCTTCCACCAGTCATAGTACTAACCATTGAATCTGGGAGGTCTATAGGTTGATTGTCCTTCCTCAAAGTTGGGTGAAGCAGCCATTGAGATCCTTTCTAGGTGTTAACCTTTTAGAAAGAACCTTCTCTAATACCAATTGTTAGTTTATATGAATCCACCAAACTATAGAGTACCTGGTCCTATTGAGATAATGCTGAGAATGCTATAGAAACTGAAAGTAAAGAAGACAAGAGATTTTTACATGGAAAAATCCCACACAAAGGGATTAAAAACCCACGACCTACTCTTCTAGACTTTTAACTTCACTAACTTGCAATCTCCCTATTACAAGCCACTTTGCAATAACCATATTACAAAGACTTAAACTAACTTGTGATGCCCTCACCACAAGCCACTTTATAACTATCCTAGTTACAAAGGCTTTAAACTTATGACTAATCCTAGTCACAACATAAACTCGGAAGTTTACGAATTTTTATTTTTTTCCTAATACAAAGCTTCTAAGAAAGCAAACTAGGAAATACAATGAAGAGCAAATAACAAGATCACAACTCAACTATGGATGTACATAAACTTATTAAGAAACTGATCCTTTGTGGAGTTGTCTTCTTGTTCTTGACACACCAGTGACTTCAATGCCGGATAAACACCGTTATGCTTGAGAGAATATCATTGAATTCACAAAGGTGTTTTATCTTGCACCAGGTTGTTATATCACAAAAGATATCACAATGGATAGTGATGTCAATTCTTGATATACGCTTCTTCCCAATGAGAAGAGACTGTTGCACTATTTGCACAGTCATTTCTGTGTATTTGTGTTCTAGCTGGATAATGGACTTGTACTTCTATCAGAGAACACTAACGGACTAGGTCCCAGTTGTGTTCCTCTTCTATAGCAGTTGCGAGATAGTCACTTTCTACTTGTTATGTTCTAGCTGTTCAGTTGACTTGTACTTTTACCAGGGAACCTTAATGGACCAGGTCCCTATTGTGTTCCTCTTTATAATGATTGCGGACAGTCACTGACTTGTACGTCTGTCGAAGAACCCTAAGGGACCAGGTCACTAGGTCTCTGTTGTGTTCCTTCCTGAGGTTGTTCATTCATTTTCTGATTTTCAGACTTGGAACATGACAGTTGAAATGTGGGTCAGGTTCTCTATCTTGTTCTTCACAACAAGTTTGTTGGATCATCAAAATATCAGAAGCATAGGGCAAAGACATTAAAAACCCATCAATCTTAATTGCATTAGTTATGGGTCCTATGTACTGATTAACATGAAAACGTTGTTGTACAAAGTGAGACAAAATATGTGGGCACAAGGTGCCGAGTGTGCTAAAGGTTTGGAAGTTATGGTTATGATATGAGACATCGAGTTCTGAGATGACTAGGGTTATGCACTAGAAACGATATGATTGATTGAGTTGACATTGTCTTCCTTACTTGAGTTCATTCTACTTCTTTGTGTTCCAGCTATGTTTGTGTTGATTTATTTGGTTATCTTTTGTTTCCATCCGAATTTCTTTTTAATATTTCGACTGTCTGTAGATTGATTTACCCCTGTTGTTGATATTATTTCGTTACCTTTATCTTGATACTTGTTATCATATCCTGTTTAATATGTCTGACCAGTAGGTGTCTTGACTGTTTCTCGTCACTACCCCCATCGAGGTTAGTCTTGATACTTACTGGGCATTGCTGTGGTGTGCTCATACTACACTTTTGTATATTTTTGTGTACAGATTTAGGTATTTATTTGATAAATAGTAGTCATGCAGGTCGTTGCGGTAGAGACTAAAGGTAAACCTGCTACAGCGTTCGTAGGCCTCGGAGTTACCTTCACTTGTACTTACTGTGAACTTTGGTGGCCTAAGAAGCTCACTCATGTGCCCCTTGTCTGTTGCTTCAATTCTTCCTGCATTAGACCCTGCAACATCAGGATTATAATTCTCAGCATTCATATTGTAAGCAATATTGTTATACCATTGGTTCCTGGTACCCTTTTCTTGTACTTAAAATCAGCAGGATATCCTACTATTTTGTAACATGTCTCCTTAGTATGTCCCTTCATCTTGCAGAAATCACAATGAAGATTCCAATTCTTCTTTGGTCTATGATTTGTCATTGAAAATTTCCTCCTAATGTAGTCACGAAGGTTGTGGCTTCTGAACCCTCATTCATCATAGACACATTAGAGACAGTTCTTTAACTCCCTCTCTCAATTATCATTACATATGCTTTACTAACATTAGAAGTATGATTTGTCATAAGAATCTAACTCTGCCCTTGCTCATAATTCTCATTAAGCCCCATCAAAAACTGCATCAACTTCTACATATGCAGCTGTTCAACGAACTCTCTGTCACGATAAGCTAGAATCATACTCTCATACTCATCCTAAAGTTCCTTGAGCTTAGTAAAATATGTTGACACACTGTTAGATCCTTGGTGCAATGTTGCAATCTCCTTATGTATCTGATAAATTCTAGATGCGTCGACTTTATAAAAATGCTCCTTCAAATCTTCCCAAACTCGACATGCATTCTTAGCATACTCTACTCCTGTCGTTAATTCCTTCGAAACAGAGCTCATAATAAATCCCAAAATAATTGTATTACATCCATCCCATTGATGACCTAAATCCTCTTCGACATCTTCACTCTTCAGTGTACCATCAATTAACCCTAACTTGTTATTACTTAAAAGCTGGATTTGCACGACTCCAAATTGAGTAATTATCGGATCCAGATAGTAGAATTAACACTTTTGGAGATCTGGTTGTGTCTGAATGAACACTGCATAGTTGTGATCGAGATCCGCGTTCGCCATTGTCGAGGAAATTGAGGTTTTTCAGTATGAAAATGAATAGCTCAATTGATCGATCTAACTATTAGATCTGTAGATTCAACTCACAATTGTGGCCCAGCAGCTCTGATACCATGTGAATCTATAGAGATTTAGTAATCGACCATAGATTGATAAGAGAGAAGAAGAGAATGAAGAAGAAGAAGAAGAAGAAGAACGTTGTTATTATCAGAGAAGAATGAAACAGTTCCAATTACACAGTTTTTGGTAACTACCGTTATTTATAAACTCTACTAATGACAAGCTTAACTAACTAACCATCTAACTATTTGCAATAATGCCATCTTTATTTAAATAACTCCTATTTCCACACGATTTATCTGACTATATATCTTTATATTTCTTTCATTTAAAATTCGATTTGAACCAAAGATAGAAAGATTTTGAAAGTTACGACATCAGTTTACCTCTACAGGAATAGAAATAATGGTTACGACATTAGTTTATCAAGTTAGATATCGACTAGATGAATTCTCGTATTCAAGTCGTTTTATTTAAGCTCATCCCTAACAGATGTAACATGCTCATATTACAGCTAAGCCAGAGATAACAAGCTCACAGAAACGCAGCTATAACTCCAAAATTAATATTACTACTAGAGTGGTAAACTGGCAGGTTGGATCGGATGCGAGTCCAATCGAAATGGTAAAACGGATAAATTATGACCGATCCATATCTAATACGGATAAAAAATAAATTAACCAGCCGATAATATGAATATCAATATTATCCATGACCTTTTGAATATGATAACTTTTGGGAGAATACCTAGGTTCTCAAACCTGAGGAACCACCAATTTAAGACTTTAAAAATATAAAATATTAGTTATCTATTAATTATTCGTTTTTTAATTAAATAATATATATATTTATCCATATTTAACGTATTTTAAAAAAATTCGATGTTCAATCTATTTTTTAGTGATTCTTATTGATATTTAACTATTTTACCACCACTAATTACTAGTAATAAAAATGAAAGAGGAAAAAGATGAGCACCGCCCAGCTTTGGCATCATACACTACCCAATTAAACAAGGAACAAACCTTTCCTTCTCAGCTTGAATCCATCATTATGATGCCCACACTTGACAGTGACTTTGGACCACTCCTTACTTCCTCCTTTTTAAGTTATTGATATTTCTTCGTTAATACAATATGGCTCGCGTGGGGCGCTCCATCCGATCCTGTGGCGGTGGTGGTGTCCACACTCTACTACCCCATATCAACGTCACTTATATATATTACCGGTTTATACACAACCTCATCTCTCTCTTTCTTCTCTTATCTTCTTATCTACTTCTATTTTTCGAGAACTCGTTTAGCAACTGATTTTTTTGTAGGCCCATAGGCGTTTTTTGCTTTTATCTCTATGATCATGCGATTCAATCCCATCTTCAATATCGTAGAAATGATACCAGATAGTAACGATTACTTTTTCAGGCAAAATAAATATTAATTAATTTTTAAATAATATACTTTTTCCGGTGATTTTTCGAATATTTTCACACATATTAAAAAATTCACCTTTTAACATTAATTAACAATAGAATTGACCATATTAACCTTTACTATCTCACATAAACATTCCTAACACATATTCCAACACTATTTAATCCAAGAACAATAAAGGAAAAAATAATTAATTCATTCTTTAAATCTGAAAAAATCACTTACGGAGGGAGTACTTATATGATCACTTGTCCCTTCGATATCTCCCTAATTTCCACACTACAACAATATAACTTATTCGGTAGAATCCCGCAAATAGGGTAAATAATGTCGGAAAACCTTAGCCTGACTTATAAAGATCACACCAAGCCCTAGGAGATCGATAGTCAAAAAAGTTATTTCCAGGAGAAATTCCGCTCAAGAAAAGCTAATAGCGAATTTCCACACTATCGTTCATTTATTGGTCTTCCCTTAAACCATATGACCATCACCCAATGGAACAGTAATAAAATCGGAAACCGAAGTTGAAATTAAAGAACAAGATTTCAAAAAAGAAAGGAACAAGTAACAATCAATACTGTCGTACGTAATTTGAGATTTTCTAATTAGCAACTACCAAACTGAATATTAACATACAACCCCTTTGGATTATATTCATAACAACAAGTATCCTCAATATAAATAATAATCGTTCCCTCTTTTCTCTATAATCGCCGCTTGTGGCTTGAAGAAGCAGTACTGGTCCGGTCCAATTGAGAACCTTTTCACCAGTAAAATCTTGAGACCGAACTAATTAAAAGCTGCAGATATCAGTTATCTTCCTCGCAACTTTCAGGGCTAGGATATTCATTCAAATCCGGCTTAATAGTAACCCTTCTCGGGTTATTATTTGAATTACTGTTGGATTCAGAAAAACCTGCAGACGAATTATGATGAAGGGCGGCGGCTTGCAAAGCATCAACTCTAGCACCAACTTCAGTAGCTTTTTTGCGAATAGAAGCAGCAGATAAATCGTGAAGTTCACGGTCATCATTAACTATACATTCAGGGAAATTAAGCCTGGCCGTAGGACCTCTGAGATAAAATACGGCGGTGTCATAAGCTCGAGCGGCGGCAACAGGGGAAGAGTAAGAGCCAAGCCAAATTCGAGATCTTTTATTTGGTTCTCTAATTTCAGCTACCCATTTACCCCACTTCCTCATCCTTATACCTCTATATGGCTTATCTTGTTGGTGTTGCCTTTGCTTTCTCTTTTCTCCTTCCATCATCGATACCATCAAAATTACAACAAAATAGAATCCTCCTTTTGGTTTCTCTTTCCCCAAAAAGGAACCTCTATAAGTTATTGAAAATCTATCCTACATAAAAGAGAAGAAGAAAAAGGGAAAAGGAGATGGGGGAAGGAGAATCTAAGAGAAAAATCAAGTTACTAACAAAGAACGTTTGCTATGAGAACAGCTGTAGTATTTATATGAAGGTGGGAATATAGAGATACAATTTTTATATATTTATATAGAAAAAAAAAAAAAAAGGAAAGACCTGTAGGCAGGAGGCGGAGGTAGTTGAACCTATGGATTATGGGTTACAATTTGAACCTATGGATTATGGGTTCATCTGAATCTATTTATAGGTTCAATTGAACCTATAAATAGATAAACCTATTTAAATCAGAATTTTTGATATATAATATAAATTTACATATAAAATTATTATAAATATTGGATTTAAATTTAATAATAATATAATAAATATAATATTTAAAAATTATAAAAATTAAACTCATTAAATTTAAATCTTAAATCCGTGTATGCTTCGGGGATGGTGCGGTGTGGTGGGGTGTTATGTATGATCGAGGGAGTTGTGTGTGGATGATTGAGGAAGAGAGCATATGGAGCACGCATAAGGGGGAAGGGTTAATGTTTTGTTTTTTCTTGAATTGGCTGCTAGTGTGTCGTCTGGGAACGGCCGCCACGTTGATCTTCCTTAAAGATAAGTACAAATTCGGCCGACATATTCCATCGACACACACATTTCCCCTTCTTTTGTTCCGCTTTCTTCTCAGCACTTGCACTAGGAAATACCAATTTTATTCTTGGATTCAATTAATATACTCTGTATGTTTTTCTTTACATCGTTTTTTTATATATTTACATTGTAGGAAGTAAGAAGTCTTTAAATTATACTACTATATAGTGAAGAATTTTTTATCCTATTAGATTATTCAAAAAATAGTTATATATAAATCAACTTTAACTCTATTAAATTATCCAACAAAATATTTATAAGTAAACTTCTAAAATCACGATAATATATATAACTTAAACTCATTTAAGAATACAATAATTGTTTACCTTTAGCATTTAGCAGTAGCAAAGAAAGTTTAATGAGGTCGATCAATAATTCGTGAAATTTGTGCGTTTTTATCTCAATTTATCGGGTTAGGGTCGGTTCCACCACATTTTCACTGCTTGTCAAATAGTTTCTCTAATTAAAAGATATTATGACACCAAAGGAAAGCAGATTAGGTTGCTTTTAGTTGTAACTTTCAAGCAAACTTCCGAATAAAGTAAGTCAAGAGGTATCGCTATTCGGCCAATGTGAACGCTGCTGTGCTAAAACAAAAAATCAGAAAAATTGTTAGAAGAATAAAAGAAATTCGAAAAGCAGTAAAGATTAAGAAATGTTTCAAGTTCACAATTTATTTATGCGTCCTTAAGGAATTTTAACCCCCTCACATGTTGCCAAGGTAATGGATTAAATCCTCCCAGGATAAAACGGAATAAACTTTCCTGCAACAGTGGCAATACAAACTGCAAGATATCAACGAACTTAAAGAACGGAGCAAAATCACACTTACGAATTTGAGAGAGAGAGACTGTGAATTAGAATATAGTATTTTCAAAAAGAAGGAAGTTCTGTAGTGTTTTTGATGTGTTAACACAAAGTCATGCCTCTGAATTTAGAGGCAATTATTAGAAGAGGTGTGATGTCTGTTCTGGAAAAGATGCCTATTCAGAAATTTCGCCGCCTGCTGCGGTCCTACCGCGGTTACGCTAGGACCGCGGCCAAAGTGGCCCTCTGAACCTGTAGAAGGGTTCTGGCGCGGTCCTACCGCGGTTACGCCGCGGCCAAAGTGGCCCTTTGAACCTGTAGAAGGGTTCTGGCACAGTTACGCTAGGACCGCTGCCAAACTATATTTCTAAATCTTCAGCAGTGATCTGACATTTAATTAATTAAATAAATTTTGTTCAAAAAATAATCTTATCGATCGATTTGACAAATCTAAATCCAAAGACGAAGCCGAGGAAGTGACGACGACGGCGCGAGGGTTCATTCTCTTCAACTCCTTTTAAGAGCTTTAAGAAGTAATTCAATATATATACACACAAATGTAGTTGTCACTCACCAATGAGGGACAAAGTACAAGACAAAAGCTCACTTATTCAAATTTTCATTTTTCCCTTCATTTTATTTCCCTCTATTTTCAATTCACACTTTTATATTTTAAAGCCCAATGATTTAAAAGTCCAACAGCCGATGTGGACATTGAACGGCTTCCGATGACTGTCCTGTTTAATTTTTATAATTTTTCTTTTAACTTCTATGATTGGGCTAAGGTCTTTATTTTTTTATTTTGTCAAACGATAACGACAAAATGTGATAAAACCTCTTCATTTAATTCCATGAAACATCTTCATCTAAGTAATAAACTTTAATAATATGAAAGCATGTAGGCCAAGAAATCTCAATTCAGAGCGGAATGATTATTGGATTTCAATTGGTTATTTAATTTATAGATATTGGTAAATATTGTACTATTGCAACTTATTGGCAAAAGAAAGAAAATAGAAAGACAAAACATCTCTATATGTACATGTGTTTACCCTACAAATTGAAAACAATAAAACTGATAATGTGATTTTAAGGATACATTATTTCACTCAATACTAATTTATTAACTTAATGATAAGTAATAGGAATTGATAAGAATGTAAAACAAACCAATGCGAGGACGGTGTCCTCGAGCTGATGTAGCCTCGAGTTTAGTAAAATAAGAATAATTAAAGAGCAATAAGTTGATAAACAAAAGAATGTGAGTTAAAAAGAGAATATTATATTGCTTTGATCTATATGAATGTAAGGTGTCTACAAATGATTGTGACTCCCCTTTTTATACTAGAGGAATCCTAATTATAATACAATTCTATTATGGAAGTAAATCCCATGATTGGTACAAATAACTGCGCTTGATTTGATCTGTTCCAGAATTTCCGCCATGATCTCCAACCGGTTACGGTCTTACAAATATTTCGCTTTTCCGTTATTACACTTCATTCGAAGTCGGTCATACTTAGTCTCGATTGTTGCTGGCCTCGATCTTGACGGATATCTCGATTCTTGAATTCGACACCTCATCTTTATAGTCCGATCTACTGTGAGACTGACCCTTGCTATAGTCTCTTGATCTCGATTAAATAACAAAAACAAGCAAACCCGATTTTAATCGTATACAACCTCCTAGTAAGATACAATAAGGAGAAAAACCTACTTCTCCAACCGAATAATGTAAAGAAGTAAATACTAGTAATTATTTTTACAATTTATTTTCGTCTTTATTTTTTTCTTATTTGGCCTCCCTTTCTTTTCCTATCTACTAGTAGTATATATCTTTTCAAACCCAGCCTAAAGTTAGAGCTCAGAGGAGAAACATGCAATGAATTTGACTAAAATGGATTCATAATTAAGATGAGGATGACTTTATTAGCTTATTGTTGACAAGTTGGTGGAAGTTTAGGAGGGGTGGTTAATATTTTAATTGCAAATATACCATAGGTTATATCACCAATGGAAGAGAAAGTGTGTAATTAAGTCGGTGGTGGAAAAATCAATTTATTGTGGCGTTTGAGAGTGACCTTATATGTCCACGCAAATGACATATCAAATTTTCAAGCACATCGAACTCTAAACACATGTACATTACATATAGAGATTTTGCTTTTATCCCTTAGTTCCGTTTCAAATTCAAACTGTGACTTACTGCCAAAAGCCTTGTGTATTTAATACTCAGTATATAATATGACATTTTCATCAGGTACGACAGCCTGTATATTAGTTACTCGGTTTAAAATTAATTCCATACATAACTTGCATGATAGAAGGCGAGCCTTGGCAAGTGGTAAAATTGTTGCCACGTAACAAGAAGGTTATGAGTCCGAGCCGTAAAAATTGTCTCTTGTAAAATATAGAGTAAGGTTGCATACAATAAATCCTTGTGATCCGACCCTTTCCCGAATCTTGCGCATAGTTGGAGCTTAGTTCACCTGAATGCCCCTTAACTTGCTTGATAAGTAATTAACCCAATCAAATCTCTTCTGTTTGACTCTTGATTAAGTTTAATTAAGTAAATGTATTATTGTTGGCTAGCTAGCTCGCTTGGGAATATTTAAGGTAGATGTCATGACCTTCCACATCATCATGCCACGTAGGTGCCATTTGGCGTATATTTTGTCATATGAAAAGCTTACATAGGAAAGAGGCTAAAATTTGTACGAAAGTTCTAGAAAGTATAGAGGTTTCCTTAGGAAGACCCTAGAACCCTATAGAATTACTAGGGAAGTCCTTAGAAGATTAGCAATATAGAATACTCTAGAGAGGGATTTACTTGTAAATATTAAAAACTTGTGTAACAATTAATATTTATACACTAGCCCCTACGAGACTAGTATATCAAGGAGCCATTCATTTGTAAAATCTTCAAGTTCTATCAAATACAAAAGTTTCCTTTGGCAATTCTCATGTGTTCTTACATTCCTTAGCTATCTTTAGTATAGTATGGATGACTTGACACCGCAAGATAGTGAGAAAGTTGTGCAAGATTGTGAACGAGTTGCCAAGTGTCGCACGTGCTCTTAGTTTAAGACTAAGGACGTGACATAGATCTGTCCAATAAACGAGCCAAACTTGAACGTTTAAGGCTTATTTGATACACATACGAGCTATACAATATAATAATTAACCCTTATGTCGCGTCCTTAGTCGTTAACTAAGTACACATGTGGCACTTGATAATTCGCTCACGATCTTGCACAACTTGCTCACGTTCTTGCTATACCAAGTCAGTCTTACTACGCTCAAGATCGCTAAGGGAATAATAGAAAGAACACAAGAGAATTATTAAAGGAAGTTTTGTATTAGAGAGAACTTGAATTGTTTTCTTGGTGAGTTACAAATGAGTGCCCCCTATTTATATTAATCACCTAGAGACTAGTGTGTAAATAATAATTATTCCATAAGTCCTTCCATATTTACAAATAAGTATACCCTCTAGAATTTTCTACGCATTCCAAGGCTTTCCAAAAGTGTCTTTCTACCAAGACCATAAATATCTAGAACTTTTCCAAGAAAATTCTCCATAGCTCTAGAATATTCCACCAAAAGCTAGTCTCTAACTTATGTAACCCTTCCATATGGCAAACATATATGCCAAATGGCACTTATGTGGCATGATGATATGGCTATCTATGGCACTCTCCCCTACCCAATTTTGTGCCGCCCTCAGCACAAAGCATCGACACGTACGTGTGCACCTCAACTTGGCGTCACTGGAGATCTTTGTCCATTAGCCATTATGCCCTATGGTGTGGTTCACCTTCCCATGTTATAAGGTATTGGTCACCTTTTTTATTGTCCCGTTTGTACTTTGGACGACTAGAAATAATGGCCTCGATCCTCCGCATATTGGATGCCTCTTATTGCTCTTGGATGCTTCCACTCCCTATTTGGATGCCCTCCGTGGTCCTAGCCTTGCTAGCAAACATGACCCTTTTACTTGGTGCATCTTCTAAGTACAATCACGTGCCATCACTTTGTAACTCACCATCTTCTTCAACTATGTCCGCCTAACCTTTCTTGCTACCACCATGCTCCATTTGCATGGCGCCAAGATAGGCTTTGGAATCCCTTGCTTTCGGTTTAGATTCCAAACGCATCCCTCCAATGCAGGCGGTCCCTCCTGTGTTATCCTTATGTGCCTGAGCAAAGTTCCCAATCATTGTTGCAAGCTTTCCCAACTCTGGGCATTCGTTTGCCCGATATGATCTTTTACAGAAGTAGCACCCTCCCTCAAGCACTTACTCGCTAATGTTTTTCGGCCCTTTGCCGTCTCTCTGGGATGGCCCCTTGTCATTGCCTTGTATACCTTGGCTATGCCTTTCTCGTTGTCTTTGACATAATCTCCCCTATCTCTCTCGGTGTTGCCTTCTTTGGACTTGGAAAGATCCATGTTGAAGTCAATGAGCAACTCGGCTACCGATATGGCCTCGTCCACATTGACTACTTGATACTTGTTACCTCCTGTTTTGCCCAATTTCGCAACCCATACATGAAGTAGAAGAGGGAATCTTCCTTGGACAATGACAGTATTTATAGCATTAAGGTAGTGAACTCGCGCACATACTCCCAAATTGTGGTCGTCTGCTGGAGTTCCCTCAGCTTCCGCCTTGCCGCATACACTACATTCTCCGGGTAGAATTGCTTCTTTAACTCTTTCTTAAATTGCTCTCATGTCTCAATCTTGCATAGCCTTTTTTCCATGTTGGCACACTTCTGACGCCACCCCAGCGCGACAACCTCGATTAAGTACATTGAGGCTTTGCGCACCTTAACAACCTCGTCATCCTCCTTAACTTCCTCAATGTACTTGTCCATCCTTCAAAGTAAGTCTACCACCTCGCGTGCATTCCGTGCACCGACATACTGCTTGCACTTAAGGACCTTCATATTGGTCCCTTTTGCAAGTACCATGCCCTTGGTAATTCCGACCGTGGTTCCCTACAAAGCTTCCTTTTAGGCAAATTTTTCTTGTATTTCACCATTCCCTTAGTTGTAGCCTTTGCTCTTGTACCACGTTGTTAAGTCCTTAATTGTTAACTACGTACATATGTGACACTTGACAACTCGCTCATGATCTTACACAACTTGCACACGTTCTTGCTATGGCAAATCAACCTTACTACACTCAAGATCGCTAAAGGAATGATAGAAAGAACACGGGCAATTGTTAAAGGAAGCTTTGCATTAGAGATAACTTGAATTGTTTTCTTGGTGAGTTACCAATGAATGCCCCCTATTTATACTAATCACCTAGGGGCTAGTGTACTATAAATAATAATTATTCCATAAGCCCTTCCTTATTTACAAATAAGTATACCCTCTAGAATTTTCTATATGACCAGACCGTTCCAAGGCTTTCCAAAAGAGTCTTCCTACCAAGTCCATAAATATCTAGAGCTTTCGCAAGAAAATTCTCCATAGCTCAAGAATATTACATCAAGAGCTAGTCTCTAACTTATCTAACTCTTCCATATGGCAAAAATAATGTGAAGTGGCACTTGCGCGGCATGATGATGTTGCAGGCTATGACACTTAGTCCCATAATCAATATAGCGTACAATTATGCAAAATCATAACGTAAAAACTATTTTTGTGGTGATTAGTAGTAAAAAGATTGTTATACGGTGATAAATAATGGTAGAATTTTTGTTATACATAAATTACTTATTCTTCGGGCATTTTCGAATAGTCTAATCCCATATTATTAATGCACTATTTTATTTTCTTATCTCGCGGTAAAATTATACATATATACATAATTTTATGCAAGTACTATTTTAAATCGCCAACCAAACAATGCATTAAATAATGCAACGATTATTTTTTCTTAAACAATCGATTAATAGTTTTAAAAAAAAAACATGAACAATGTAGGATGACGATTGAAGTGGTTGACCACTTGCAATATTAGTTCGCCTACTGTGCACCGAGCAAGACAGAATCGCGACATGTGGGGTTTTGCCGACTTGCCAATTTGAGAGTTGGGTCGGCCGCAAGAGGCTGCTGAATTTTGTTTCAAATTGCTTCTGCTATTTTTTCTTACTGCTACTGTACTCCTCATCTGTTTGTACCTTCATCTATTTTTCTCTGTTTATTGTTTCACACGAAGAACGGTGAAACGTCTTTTTTTTTTTTTTTTTTTAATTCTCACGTTTATTCTTCAATCCCAAGTACGCCATTTTAGTCAACCTTCAAACATAGTATTGATACACTAATTTTTTGTACTGTTACTAAAATCTCCACCCTCAAAATAGCTTTTACATTAATTTATTCAAATTGAACGCAAAAAAACAGCTGGTCCTCCATATTCCACTAAAAGTGAATAGAGGTAACTGATAAATCTTTGTGATACTAAATTGGCTCAAATATAGCGAAATGATAAGTATAACAAACCTCAACTAGTTTAGGATTTACTAATTACTACGATGTGATGATCTTTTTGATCGACTGATTTATAAATACTGCATTTTTTTTTTCTCCTTTTGGTGACATCAACACAATGTAAAATATACAGTGGTGAGAAAGCAGACAAATATTGTTAATGCAACGAATTGAAATAAAATTTGTCGCATTCTATTCTAGGTATAGAAAGAGACTTCATTTCTATAAGCAAAGGAGCTAAAAGTTTTAGAGCTTGAAACTTTTATAATTTTATCCAGGGAGAATAGCCTAGGAAACACTTATATTTATTCCATTTTAACATTTTAGTCCCTGTATTTTACTGAGTTTCATCCAGATACCTCTACTCAATCAAAACTAATATTTTGAACGCTTCTAACTATTGACCAAGCTTAGGTGACATTGAATATGCTGAGTTGGACGAAATGTGTGAAATGCACGCGTATAAAGCGAGTGTAACAACGAATTTGATATTAAAAAAAGTTTAAATAAAAGAAAATTAAAAAAAAGGAAAAAAAAGTTAAAAAATTATTACTTTATTATTAAAAAGTTCCCCTCCCCTTCATGTTTCTTCTTCCCCTAATCCTGCAACCCTTCTTTGCTAAACCCTCCCCCTTCATATACTCTTCTTCTTCCCCCTACATACTTGCCTTCCATATACTGATTTGCCCCAAGATTTACCTCTTCAATATCGCAAACAAATTCTCTTTCACCTCTGATTTTTGCTTCCATTTTGTTTGTAAAAGAAGAAAACTAAATCTAAAAGTAAGTCAATAAATAATACTAATTTGCTAACAATATAAGCTAGCAAGTGAGATTTCATTGACATAATAGAAGCTGGAGACCAAATGAATATGGATTTTCTTTTTTCTTTTTTTTAAACAATTTCTATTCATAAAAATGATTAAGATTTTATAGGTCTTTTTGTTAAAATAATATCTTGAAATCATCATAAATAGAATTGAGATCTCCAGAGAAGAATGGGAATTGCATGATTTCAATGTTTCATTTCGGATAGGGTGACTGCGATTTGTAACGATTTAGGAAGTGTTAATTCTATTAACTATTTAATTTTTTTTTTCTTTTTCTTTCTTTGTTTTTGTTTTCATTTGTTTATGAACTGATTGCTGGGTGTATTTGGGTAATAGAGCTAGAGAATTTTTGGGGTTGTGAAGGTGAATTAATGAAGGGGGGACTGTTTGAGGTGGTGAAGATGGCGACATAGAAGTAGAAATAATAAGAGATAGAGAGTAGAGGGGAGAAGTGAAGTGATGTAAAAATAAAATAAAAAATAAAGTAGAAAATTTTAAAATAAAGTGACAAAATAATGATGTGACAAAAATCTGAGGTGGACATGGATATGTCATCCACACTGGATCGTTGAAGAGACGCGAGGTCAAAAGGGTTTAAAAGAGTAGTTTTGAACGAGTAGAAGTGTTTAGATGAACCGTTGTGGAGTATAGGGACCGGGATGTCAAACCGAAATAAGTACAGGTATCTCCTAGGCTATTCTGCCTTTTATCCATGGTCATTGAACTTTTGTGTTTGCTACTTAAAAATTACTTTTCATTTTTTTGATCACGCAAAATTATTCAACCTTATGTTCATTACACAAAAATCACTTTTCTTTTTTTTGTTACACAAAAATCATTTTACTTTACTTTAGCTATTACAAAAGTCACATTTTTACTTAAAAATCTATTATGCCCTTGATATTATATAAACCTTAGATATTTATGTATTACCCTCTATATTATATATTATATAATATATATATTTTATTTATAGATAAAATAATTTACTATTATTTTATTTATTATTTTTATAATATATTCATATATTTAATTTTTTCTTAACATAAATTTTCAAGATATATTAGTAGCGTTATAAAATAACTTTTTTCAGCAATTTTTTTTGATTTAATTGACCGACCAAAGTTGGCCTGTAATTACCGACCAATTTGGTCGGTATGCCCTTCCAACCTTCAAAATACTGACCACAGGACGGTTATTGGCCATTATCGACCAACTTTGGTCAAATTTTTTTGGACGATTTTCCCCAAATTCTCTAATAATATAATTTTCCAAATAATCAATTGTTCTGGTAAATACCCAAGAAAATATCCCCAGCTAAATTCGCATGTAGTACCTAGGGATTTTCCTTCAGAGTAACATATGATTTTTTCCTTATTTTCTTGTTTGTTTACCTGCGAATTTTCTCACAAAAATGTACTTGTCCTTTTATTTCTCTACTAATATATATAAAAGTTACTAACAAATTTAATAACGCTACTGAAATTAACGTTAATAAAAAAGTGAATATACGAATATATTTTAAAATAATAAATAAAATATTTTTAACTACGTATTTTGTTTATAAAGAAAATACGTAGTTAAAAATATGTTATACAGTATATAAGTATTACATAAATATGATGGTTTATATAATATCAAGAGCACAATAGACTTTTCAAGTAAAAATGTGACTTTTGTAATAACTAGAGCAAAGTAAAATGATTTTCGTGTAACAAAAAGAAAGAAAAGTGACTTTTGTGTAATGAGCACAAAGTTTGAATGATTTTTACGTAACAAAAAAAAAGTGACTTTTGAGTAACAAACACAAAAGTTCAATGACCATGAATAAAATTAACTCGCAAATAATCCAATAGAAATATAGCAAGTAATTACTCATTAGGTTAACATCAAATTAATAAAGCCAGTTCCACTAATAACCTGATACATATAATGAGAACCATTTTGACTAGACAGAAAATTATAATGGACCACAAGATATTAAAGCATCTAGAGTAGTAAGTATATTTGACCACACATAGGAGTGCAGAAATGCCAGAAATATTAGCAATGAGTGCAAAAAGACAATATTTCATAGTGTCTAACATACAAGAATAATAGAGGGTTCGACAAATCTTTCATATTCAGTAAAAGGAAATATCTGTACATTTCCTAGTGTTTAAACCACCCGCCATTAGCCATGTTTTTGGTTTGGTCGATGAAATAAATGAACTATGTGGGGAAAAAAAGATGATTTTAGTCTAAGAAATATAGCATCGACTAGCGAGTTTTCGGACTGGCCATTTAAAAATAGTCAATATTTGCAAAGTCATTGAAAAATAGCCACTATTTTGTTGCAACACAGAAAGTTCAAGCATAATATACTGGAGAATAGTGCACCTGTGTATGAACTTCCAGCATATTATGCTGGAACTCCAACACGCGGGAAATTCCAATATAATATACTGGAGATTGGAGCACCGGTGCTCGAATCTCCAATATATTAAACTGGAACTCCAGTATATTATAATGGAGTATTTTTACGAATTTTGAACAGTGTTTTGGATCATATTTATCTTTACATAAAAAGTGATTAAATTTCTCACATTTATTTTTACATAAAAAATGATTAAATTTCGATTACTTTTGAAATTATGACCATTTTTAAACTACCACTAGTAAATCTGACTATTTTTTAATATCTCCAAGAAACAAGGACTGAACCAGCCCTTAGGCCCATTTATGATAATGGGCCTACTCAGGAAAACATGTCAATGCAAAACCTGATATTTTTTCTTGAGAAATTGATACGGAAACAAGCAGACAAGACAATGGTATTCTTTTTCTGTGTGAGATTCTATTTCAAGTTTTTTTATCCATATTTTCTTATTTGACAAAATTTGTGGATTTAGATTACATTAAAAGTCAATGTATTAGTTATAGTGTATTCTAGAATACACAATATATAAGATACGTATGTAGTATTTTCATGTGCACATAAAGTAATAAAATATAATGATGACATCAAAATCGTTCTAGATTAAGGGTGTGTTTGGGACGAAGGAAAATGTTTTCCGTGAAAAATATTTTTATGATGAGTGATTTTATCACTTATTTTTCCTTGTTTAACTTGTTAGTGAAAACCTTCTTCTGGAAAATATTTTCTACTCTCCTCACCCCCTCCCTCCAAGTCCCTATGTTTCTTGTGATCACCCCCCCCCCCCC
>MU770560.1:13271-25010 GCA_026770625.1 Nicotiana glauca | reverse complement strand
TCATCAACCGGGATGGACCGAGTCCGAATCCCCAGCAGTAACAACACCACGCTCCTCATACAGCGCGTATCTCATCTCAACATAGCACCACGTAGTGCAAATACGGGGTTTCAAACCCTCAGAACATCATTTATAACCATTACTCACCTCAAGCCGGCCGAAATCCTAGCTCGCCTGGCGCTTCCCTCGCAAACCAACCTCCTCGTGTGTAGAATCTGACCAAAACCACAAGGAATACGTCACAATAGGCTAATGAATCATAACCCAATCGAAAAGACTCGAAAAATAATAAAAATCACGAAGTTGGCAAAACCCGAGCCCCGGGCCCACTTCTCGAAAAATAACGAAATTCACATCACCGGATTCCTCATCTCGCCACGAGTCTATACATATCAAATTCATCAAAATCGGAGTTCAAATGCCCCTTCAAATCCCAAATTTTCATTTCCAAAACCCAAGCCCTAATTCTTCAAATTTTTCACCCAATTTCCAAGAATTAAAGGTTGATTCTTCAAAAAATTAGCGTTTCTAGGTCACGAGACTTACCTCCAATCAATTCCCGTCAAAACCCTCTTCAATTTCTACCAAAAAAGCTCTTGAGGTGGTCAACAATGGAGGAACATAATGATCGGGTCGCGGATGAAACGTTTAATAAAAACCCTTTCTGCCCAGCTATTTCCTTCTATGCAAACGCGAGGGACCTCTCGCGTTCGCGATGAACAAAAATTGCCTCTTCCAAAATTACCCTTTGTGAACGTGGTTGAACCCACGCGAAGGTCTGAGCCCCTAACCTACGCAAACGCGAAGAACACTTCGCCTCTGAACCCCAAATCCTTATATGCGAATGCGAGTAACCTCACGCGAACGCGATGCTTGGCCACATTATTGTACGCGATCACGAACGCAAAGAACAAAACTCCTGGCCCTCAAATTCCTTCTACGCGTTCGCGAATCCTTGCACGCGAACGCGATGGGTAAAAACCTGCAACACTTCAGCTGGAAAATCTGCAACTTTAACAAGCTAGAATTGGTCTGTTTGACCATCCGAAACTCACCCGAGGCCTCCGGGACCTCACCCAAAACCACCAACATATCCCGAAACATCATACGAACTTGTTCCAATCATCAAAACACATCAAACAACACTAACATCATCAATTCACCTCGGATTCAAGCCTAAGTTTCTTTAAAACTTCTGAAACACACATTCGATCAAAAACCCAACCAAAACACCTCCAAATGACCTGAAATTTTACCCGCACATCCAAAATCACCTAACGGAGCTACTGAAACTCTCGGAATTACATTCCGACCCCCGGATCAAAATCGCACCTACCAACCGGAATTCGCCAAAATACTAACTTCGCCAATTCAAGCCAAATTCTACACCGGACCTCCAAACCAATTCCGATCGCACTCCTAAGTCACAAATCATCCCCCGAAGCTAACAGAAACACCAGAAATCACATCCGAGCCCTCTAACTAAATAGTCAACTTCCGGTTGACCTTTCCAAAACAAGCTTCCCTTTAAGAGACTAAGTGTCTCATTTCCATCTAAAACCAATCCAATTCTACACGATCACCTCAAATACTGATATTGAAACATAGAGAAACATAATATAGGGGTAACGGGGCGGTAACTCGCGTGACGACGGGCTGGGTCGTCACATCCTCCCTAATTAAAAAAAATGCCCGTCCTCGAGCGGGTCAAGAAACATACCTGGAACCTCAAACAAGTGAGGATATCTACTCCGCATCTCCCGCTCGGTCTCCCAAGTGGCCTCCTCCAAGGGCCGAACTCTCCATTGCACCTTCACCGAAGCTATATCCTTTGATCTCAATCTCCGAACCTGATGACCCAAAATAGCCACTGGCTCCACATCATAAGTCAAATCATCATCCAACTGTACTGTACTGAAGTCCAACACATGAGACAGGTCCCCAACATACTTCTGGAGCATAGATACATAAAATACCGGATGCACGCTAGACAAGCTGGGTGGTAAGGCAAGCTTATAAGCCACCTCTCCAATCCTCCTAAGTATCTCAAAAGGCCAAATGAACCTCGGACTCAACTTCCCTTTCTTCCCAAACCGCATGACGCCCTTCATAGGCGAAACCTTCAATAAGACCTTCTCGCCCACCATATAAGATACATCTCAAACCTTCCGGTCCGCATAACTATTCTGACGTGACTGAGCTATACGAAGTCTCTCCTGGATCACCTTCACCTTATCTAAGGCATCCTGCACCAACTCCGTCCCCAATAACCTAGCCTCGCCGGGCTCAAACCAACCAACCGAAGATCTACACCGTCTCCCATATAAAGCCTCGTATGGTGCCATCTGAATGCTGGACTGATAGCTGTTATTGTAAGCAAACTCTGTAAGTGGCAAGAACACCGTCGAAGAACCTCCAAAATCAATAACACAAGCTCGCAACATGTCCTCCAATATATGAATAGTACGCTCGGACTGTCCGTCCGTCCGAGGATGAAATGTTGTGCTCAACTCCACCTGTGTACCCAACTCCCACTGAAAAGTCCTCCAAAACTGGGAAGTAAACTAAGTACCTCTATCTGAGATAATGGAAACTGAGATCCCATGCAATCGAACAATCTCCCAGATAAAAATCTCTGCTAACCGCTCCGAAGAATAGGTGGTACACACCGGAATGAAGTGCGCGGACTTGGTCAGCCAATCCACAATCACCCAAATCGAATCAAACTTCCTCGCTGTCCGAGGGAGACCACTCACAAAATCCATAGTAATCCTCTCCCACTTCCACTCAGGAATATCCATGCGCTGAAGTACACCACCGGGCCTCTAGTGCTCATACTTGACCTGCTGACAGTTGAGACACCGAGCTACATATATCACAATATCCTTCTTCATTATCCTCCACAAGAAATGATGTCTCAAATCCTAATACATCTTCGCGGCACCTGGATGAATATAATACCGCGAGCTGTGGGCCTCCTCCAATATCAACTCCCAAAGCCCATCCACATTGGGCACGCAAATCCGACCCTGCATCCTCAACATGCCATCACTATCAATAGTCACATCCCTAGAATCATCATGCTGAACCCTGTCCTTAAGGACAAGCAAATATGGATCATCATACTGGCGCTCTCTGATGCGGTCATACAAGGAAGACCGAGAAACAACGCAAGCCAACACCCGACTAGGCTCCGAAATGTCTAACCTCACCATCCGATTGGACAAAGCCTGGACATCAATTGCAAAGATCCTCTCCCCAACTGGAATGTACGCTAGGCTACCCATGCTAACTTCCTTCTGACTCAAAGCATCGGCCACCATATTGGCCTTCCCCGGGTGATATAAAATGGTGATATCATAATCCTTGAGTAACTCAAGCTACCTCCGCTGCCTCAAATTAAGATCCTTCTGTTTGAACAAATGCTGAAGGCTGCATTGATCAGTATACACCTCACAAGATACGCCATATAAGTAGTGCCTCCAAATCTTTAAAGCATGAACTATAACAGCCAACTCCAAATCATGTACAGGTAAGTTCTTTTCATGGGGCTTCAGCTGACGAGAAGCATGTGCAATAACTTTTCCCTCCTGCATCAACACACATCCGATCCCAACTCTCGAAGCATCACAATACATAGTGTAAGAACCTGAAGCTGATGGCAATACCAACACTGGAGTCGTGGTCAAAGTTGTCTTGAGCTTCTAAAAGCTCTCCTCGCACTCCTCGGACCACACAAATGGAGCACTCTTTTGAGTCAACTTGGTCAATGACGATGCAATGGAAGAAAATCCCTGAACAAACCGGCGATAATACCCTGCCAACCCAAGGAAACTACGAATCTCTGTGGCTGAGGTCGGTCTAGGCCAACTCTGCACCGCCTCTATCTTCTTCAGATCAACGTGAATACCATCACTGGACACCACGTGCCCCAGGAAAGCCACTGACCCAAGCCAAAACTCACACTTGGAGAACTTTGCATAAAGCTTTTCCTCTCTCAATCTCTGTAATACCACTCTCAAGTGCTGAGCATGCTCCTCCTGGCTATGCGAGTACACCAGGATATAATCAATAAAAACAATCACAAATGAATCCAGATAAGGCCGAAATACGTTGTTCATCAGATGCATGAACGCGGCTGGGGCATTAGTCAGCCCAAAAGACATAACTAGAAACTCATAATGCCCATATCTCGTCCTGAAGGCAGTCTTCACAATATCCGAATCCCTGATCTTCAGCTGGTGATAGCCTGAACGGAGATCAATCTTAGAGAATACCCTTGCTCCCTGGAGCTGATCAAACAAATCATCAATATGGGGTAGAGTATACTTGTTCTTCACTGTTACTTTGTTCAGTTGCCTGTAGTCAATACACATTCTCATTGTGCCATCCTTCTTCTTCACAAATAGGACCAGTGCACCCCACGGTGACACACTAGGACGAATAAACCATTTATCTAGGAGTTTCTGAAGCTTCTCTTTCAACTCCTTTAACTCAGCTGGTGCCATACGATAGGGAGGAATAGAGATAGGCTAAGTGCCCGACACCAGATCAATACCGAAATCAATGTCCCTGTCCGGTGGCATGCCCGACAGGTCTGCTGGAAACACATCTGGAAAATCCCTCACAACGGGCACAGAATCAAGACTAGAAGTTTCAGCTCCAACATCTCTTACAAAAGCCAAATACGATAAACAACCTTTCCCAACCATCCGCTGGGCCTTAAGGAAGGAAATCACCCTGCTGGGAACATAGTCAGTCATACCACGCCACTCAATCCTCGGAACACCTGGTATACCAATGTGACTATCTTGGCATGACAATCTAGAATAGCATAGCACGGAGATAGCCAATCCATGCCCAAAATAACATCAAAATCTACCATGCTCAACAGCAACAAGTTAACTCGGGTCTCCAGACCCCCAATAGTCAGTAAACACGACCGATATACATGGTCTACAATAATAGTATCACCTACCAGGGTAGATATATGGACAGATAAGGCAAGACACCCCCAGGTCGTACCCAAATGATAAGCAAAATAGGAAGACACATAGGAATAGGTGGATCTGGGATCAAATAAAACGGAGGCATCCCTGTGGTAGACTGAGATAATACCTATGATAACAGCATCCGAGGCAATAGCATCTGACCGGCCCTGAAGAGCATAGAATCAAGCCTGACCACCACCTGATCGGCCTCCCTCTCTGGGGCGACCCCTGACTGTCTGACCCTCACCCCTAGCTGATGGGGCGGGTGCTGAAGATACTGGGCCAGAAGATGAGGGCTGGCCCCTCTACTGAGATGAACTAGCTACATGGTGAGGACACTCCCTCCGCATATGCCCGAACTCACCATACTCGTAGCAACTCCCGGTTGCTGGGAATTAGGACTGAGGGGAACCCTTCGCACCAGAGTGGCTAGTTGATGCACTTGGCTGGGATTAACCCTAAACAGATGGGGCATGAGACGAACTCTGCGCTGGAAGTGCACTAAGAGATGGCTGATTCTGCTGAGAGCCCTGATAACCCTGACCAGAAGATGACCCGCGATACTCAGAGCGGGCTGTCTGAGGAGGCCTGAATGATCGACCCTTGCTCTGCTGGAACTGACCCCTAGACGCGGCACCACTGAAGCTGCCAGAGCCTCGAGGCCTCTTGGCCTCCCTCTCCTCTCTATCTTGACGGCGAGCGAACTCAATATCACGAGCAACATCAACTGCATCCTCGAAGGAAATACCTAGGACTCTCTCTCGAGTCATCAGAATACGAAGGTGATAGTTAAGTCCATCTACAAACCTCTTGATCCTCTCACTGTCGTTCGAATCCATCCATGAGACATGACAGGCTAACTCAAAAAATCTCGCCTCATACTGGGTCACAGTCATGTCTCCCTGTCGAAGCCACTCGAACTGCCTACGCAGCTCCTCCCTCTGAGACCGTGGTACCCACTTATCCAAAAAGATAGTGGAGAACTCCTGCCATGACAAAGGCGCTGCACCTACCTGCCTACACTGCTCATATGCCTCCCACCATGTGAAGGCAGCCCCAGTGAACTGAAATGTGGTGAATGCTACCTCGCTGGACTCCAAAATCCCTGCCATCTGAAGCATACGCTGACACTTGTCAAGAAAACCCTGGGCATCCTCTCCCTGAGCACCACTGAAAATTGGAGGCTGAAGCCTACTGAACCTCTCTAGACGACGCTGCTCATCATCTGGCATAGCTGGAACCACAAAATCCTGAACTGGAACCACCGGCTAAGCTGGAGCTGCTCCCGGTGTCTGTAAACCCTGCGTCACCTGCTCAGGTGTGCGAGCAGCGGGGGTCTGACTGCCTCCCGCTGCATGAGAAGTAGCCGCTATAGTGGTGGCTGAGACTACCTGGGCTAGGCCAGTGCAAACTGATAGTATCTGGGCAAAGGTCTCTTGGAGACCCGAAATCACAATGGGCACTGCTGGTGCCTGCACAGGTGCTGCTAGAGCATCAACAACTGGAGTCTGGCCCTGAACTGAGGCAACTGATGGATCAATAGATGTTGCCTCTGCTGCTCTGCCTCGACCACGACCACACCGCATCCTTGGCCTCGAGGGGGTGGTACTGGTGGTCGTCCCCCATGTCCGGTAGCACGGGTTCTCTCCATCTGCGAGAAAATAGAATACAGAAGTTTAGTTCTCGGATCAACAAAGTCACATGACAAGAATTTCAAGAATATGAAGTTTTCCTAAAGGTTCTGCAGCCTCCCGAGGAGAAGTACAGGCGTCCCCGTACCGCTCCGCGAGACTTTACTAAATCGGCTCATGATTCGCGAGACCAGATAACCTAGGCTCTGATACCAATTGTCACGACCTAAACTCCGGTCGTGATGGCGCCCAACACCTTGTTAGGCAAGCCCGACCATTCAACAATTACCCTAATAGTATTGGTGATTCAAGTGTTTGAACAAAATTATTTAGTTACCAAACCAGTATGCAAAAGGCTATAAATACGGAGAAAATGTACTGAAAACCAACGGAATACAAGAAACATAAGCCCATAACAGGATCCGGTGTCACGACTATGAGCCTCTAATACAGAGTGTCATCCTAACAATACTATCAAGGAAGCAAAATAATAAAAGGATAAGAGTAGGAGGGAAGAATCAGGGCTGCGAACGTCAGGCAGCTACCTCGATGCCCCCGAAGAAATGCTGATATGCAAGATAGGTCCTCCCTCAGAGTGATACAACTGAATCTGCACACAAGGTGCAGGGAGTTAAGTGAGTACTCCGACTCAGTGATTAATAGCAATAAATAACAACTGAAAGTAAGAATTCTCGTAAAAACACTACACAGATCTATAACCAACAGTAAAGAAGTAAACGACAGCTAAGCAGGGAAAACAGGTGAATATCTCTCAAAGTCCGGCAATTTACCTACACTACTGCGGCGTGCAGCCCGATCCATATAGTATACTGTTGCGGCGTGTAGCCCGATCCAATAATAGTATATACTGATGCGGCGTGCAGCCCGATCCGATAATAATAGTCGACTGCGCTCACTAAGGGTGTGCAGACTCCGGAGGGGCTCCTACAGCCCAAGCGCTTTAATACCGCGGCGTGCAGTTTGATCCATATACTGTATCACTACGGTGTGCAGTCCGATCCATATAATATACTACTGCGGCGTGCAGTCCGATCCATATATGTATATATATATATATACTGCTGCGGCGTGCAGCCCGATCCGGTGTATATCAAATACCCTCACTATGGGGTCCTTGACCCCTCTTAGTCAATATAGACTTGGCCTCTTGGGCCCACTCAGCTAAGACAGGGTTTCCAACCCCAGGTATTCCTCATTTAGAGTGCCAATTTCTAAGGTCGGTTCATATTACATTTTACAGTTAAGAATATGACTGAGAGTATGATTTCAACAGGTAAAGTGAGGTCAACTATCACAACATGCCCCGTAAGGGTTCTACATCGGCACAAGGCCCCAAACATGGCAACTAGCCCAAAATATCCTGATTTAATTCAGTCTCAGACAAAAGTACAGTAGAGTCATCAATCGGGATGGACCGAGTCCGAATCCCCAGCGGTAACAACACCACGCTCATCATACAGCGCGTATCTCATTTCAACATAGCACCACATAGCGCAAATACGGGGTTTCAGACCCTCATAACATCATTTATAACCATTACTCACCTCAAGCCGGCCGAAATCCTAGCTCGCCTGGCGCTTCCCTCGCAAATCAACCTCCTCGTGCGTAGAATCTGACCAAAACCATAAGGAATACGTCACAATAGGCTAATGAATCATAACCCAATCGAAAAGACTCGAAAAATAACAAAAATCATGTAGTTGGCAAAACCCGAGCCCCGGGCCCACTTCTCGAAAAATTACAAAATTCACATCACTGGGTTCCTCGTCTCGCCACGAGTCTATACATATCAAATTCATCAAAATCGGAGTTCAAATTCCCCTTCAAATCCCAAATTTTCATTTCCAAAACCCAAGCCCTAGTTCTTCAAATTTTTCACCCAATTTCCAAGAATTAAAGGTTGATTCTTCAAAAAATTAGCATTTCTAGGTCACGAGACTTACCTCCAATCAATTCCCGTCAAACCCTCTTCAATTTCTACCAAAAAAGCTCTTGAGGTGATCAACAATGGAGGAAAATAATGATTGGGTCGCGGATGAAATGTTTAATAAAAACCCTCTCTGCCCAGCTATTTCCTTCTATGCGAACGTGAGGGACCTCTCGTGTTCGCGATGAACAAAAATTGCCTCTTCCAAAATTACCCTTCGCGAACGCAGTTGAACCCATGCGAACGCAAAGGTTTGAGCCCCTAACCTACGCGAATGCGTAGCTATTACCGCGAACGCGAAGAACACTTCGCATCTGAACCCCAAATCCTTATACGCGAACGCGAGTAACCTCACGCGAACGCGATGCTTGGCCACTTTACTGTACGCGATCGCAAAGCCTCAAACGCGAACGCGAAGAACAAAACTCCTGGCCCTCAAATTCCTTCTACGCGTTCGCGACTCCTTGCACGCGAACGCGATGGGTAAAAACCTGCAACACTTCAGCTGCAAAATCTACAAGTTTAACAAGCTAGAATTGGTCCGTTTGACCATCCGAAACTCACCCGAGGCCCCCGGGACCTCACCCAAAAGCACCAACATATCCCAAAATATCATACGAACTTGTTCCAATCATCAAAACACATCAAACAACACTAACATCATCAATTCACCTCGAATTCAAGCCTAAGTTTCTTCAAAACTTTCGAAATACACATTCGATCAAAAACCCGACCAAAACACCTCCAAATGACCTGAAATTTTACCCGCACATCCAAAATCACCTAACGGAGCTACTGTAACTCTCAGAATTCCATTCTGACCCCCGGATCAAAATCTCACCTACCAACCGGAATTCGCCAAAATACTAACTTCGCCTATTCAAGCCAAATTCTACACCGGACCTCCAAAACCAATTCCGATCGCACTCCTAAGTCAAAAATCATCCCCCGAAGCTAACTGAAATACTGGAAATCACATCCGAGCCCTCTAACTAAATAGTCAACTTCCGGTTGACCTTTCCAAAACAAGCTTCCCTTTAAGAGACTAAGTGTCTCATTTCCATCTAAAACCAATTCAATTCTACCCAATCACCTTAAATACTAATATTGAAACATAGAGAAACATAATATGGGGGTAACGGGGCGGTAACTCGCGTGACGACGGGACGGGTCGTCATGTGGGTTTAAAGGGGAGTGGTGCTGCCAGGTGCTTCGTTGAGAGGGTATTAATGTGCTAGAAGATTCATGGAGTTGATTATATTCGGGACCAAGTCAGAGCGGGTGGCTCTAAGTAATGGTCCAAGTGAATTTAAGAGGTAAAGTGTGGGGCCTAATGATGTCGAGCTTGTAGGTACAATTAAGAATCAAGCTTTGTAGCAGTTTATGAGCAGAGGCACAGAATGTTCTATGATATTTTGACTTGTGGTGTAGCATTTGAGTGATATGAAATAGTTCATGGGAATTGAGATAGCCTGGTCTCGTGATTCAAGGTCACTCGGGGTGAGTGTAGATGAAGTATATTATGTGTTGAATGGAGTTAGTATTATTTCTAAGGCAATCAAGGATAAACTGGAAGGAGGTAGATTGATTGGCCATAGTTGAATTGGCATATTGGGGTCAAAGATCAGTTCGTTCAGCGTGATCGAGTTATGCGTATGATTTGTGGAGGTACGTGTGAGGTTTGTCAGCCGCCGTAATTGATGTTATTCAGAAGCATTCTTCTGTTATGGCTTGTCAAGTGGAAGCGGATTCCGGAAGGGATATGGTGGCTTCGACCAATACTTAGAGAATTGCATGTCCTACAGTTATGGGAATTTACCTGTGTGTTGCTATGATTCTCCTGAAGTGAGTTAAGTGAAAAGTTCTTATATGATGAAATGTTAAAATATTAATGATTTCGGAGTTATGATGAAAAATCATGTCCTATCGTATATTGGCATATTGGGTGCGATGAGAGGTATGGAAATGTGAAGTAAGGATCAAGGTTGCAGTTCGGTGTTGACAAGGATGTCACGGGCTCGGATGAGCAAGGAAGGGGTTGAATGATTAGAGTAAATTGGTATTGTCCTCCGCGTCACCTGAGATCGATGTGTTGTGGAAGAGGTTTTGCATCCTGGTTAAGGATTCTGGATCGCTTTTCAGCATTAGTGCGTCCAATGGTTTAGATGTGCGGACCTGTTATTTATTTCAAAAGATTGTGGGAGCGTGTCCCACGGGAAGATTGTACAAGTGTGACATGTATTCACTTGATTGGCTAAAGATTTAAACCAAGTATGAGGATTGTAGTAATATCATTAATTTGAGAAATTATGCCTGGAGGGCACTTTGTATATTGGGTTATAAACTGAGGAGGTTGCTCCGGTTATGATGGTTATTCTTACGTGATATGAGGCAAAGGGGAGTTACTACGGACCTTTGAAAGGTCATTGGCCAAGTTTGTGCAATCAGAAATCGGCTTGAGATCGGCGGATTGATTTATTTGTGAACAGGGCTTTATATCATGCCAGTTGTGTTCATTTCAGCGAGCATTCCCTATGGAGGAACAGTCGAGGTGTTATTTTGTCATCAGCTATTCCAGGTAATGATGTATTGCGCCGTATGAGTTGTGAGACGGCTTAGTAAATTCTTATGTGTTGAGGTTTCGCATTGCGATGATGTTATGTGAGCAGGATGGCTCTTCAGATTTATATCTTGTATCTCACCTCAGTTGTGCTTGAGTTTTGTAGCCTATAGCGCTGTGTGTTTTCTCAGGGATGGTATTATGCACTTAACGTGCTTGCGATCGAAATTCGGTATTTTTATTGTAATGAGCAGATTTAGCTCGAAGTGCAATCTCCTTATGTGAGATCTATGTGTGGATCGGGTGGCACGCCGCCATGGGTATGTTATTTGGATCGGGTGGCACGCTGCCATGGGTATGTTATTTGGATCGGGTTGCGCGCTGCAACAGTGTTATGTTGAGTCTGGTCCTCTATATGTTATTTTTTTTGTGTTTCGCTTCCTATCTTCTAAGGAAGGTTCGTACTAGTGCGGGGGTTAGGTTATTCCTTCCAGAGTTCGATTTCCATTTGTGTTGTGTTTAGATTGGTGGCCTATTGGCACATTGTGGCATCATATGAGACTTGTGATCGCATTCGGAGTGGCTTATTTCCTGAGCAGTTCGTACTGG